>PVIJ01004880.1:0-111379 GCA_004024925.1 Scalopus aquaticus | reverse complement strand
AGATCTTTGCACACAATACATCTGATAAAGGACTGATAACAAAAATTTACAAGGAACTCACACAACTCAACAAAAACAAAGCCAATAACCCAATCAAAAAATGGGCAGAAGAGCTCAAAAGGCACTTCTCCAAAGAAGAAAAGCAGATGGCCAACAGATACATGAAAAAATGCTCAACATCACTTATAATCAAGGAAATCCAAATCAAAACCACTATGAGATACCACCTCACGCCTGTGAGGATGGCACACATTAAAAATACAGGCAACAACAAAAGCTGGAAAGGATGTGGAGAAAAAGGAACTCTTCTACACTGCTGGTGGGAATGTGAACTGGTCCAACCACTATGGAAAGCTGTATGGTGATTCCTCAAACTGCTAAACATGGAGCTTCCGTACGACCCAGCAATCCCACTTTTGGGAATTTACCCAAAGGACACAAAAACACTAATCCGAAAGGATACATGCACCCGTATGTTCATTGCGGCACTATTCACAATAGCAAAGGTATGGAAGCAACCAGATGTCCAAAAATAGATGATTGGATCAAGAATAGTCGATCTATTTCTTTGTGTACATATACACAATGGAATACTATTCAGCATTCAAAGAAGATAAACATATGCAATTTGCAGCCACATGGATGGAATTAGAGGGGCTCATACTCAGTGAAATAAGCCCGAAAGAAAAAGAAAAATATCGTTTGGTTTCACTTATAACAGGACTATAAAGAAACCAAATAGGAGAGAGACAATCAGCAGGGGGAGGGAAGGAAAAGGGCACAAAATGGAATAGAAAAGAACACAAGGGACCATGGAGATGGATCACGGGTGAATTGGTGGTGGGCTACCCAAGGGGAATACAAAATGTAAAAGACATAAATAACAATAAAAATATATATTTAAAAAAAGAGAATGAATCAGAGGGAGAAACAGTCTTTAAACTGTTCATTTAACTAATCTATACCAAAAACTGTTGTGAAATAGCACTGGGCTGAATGAATTATGCTGAGTTCCACAGACTGAGTTCTGCACCCCAAAAAATCATAAGTTGAAGTCTTAACCCCCAATAAATAGTTCAGAAGGTAATTCCTAGGAGGTCGGATCTTTCAAGAAGGGCTATTACAAAGTGGTTATTACAATAAGAATGGGCTCTAATCCCAAGGGACTGGCGTCTTCGTAAGAGAAAGAGGACACAGACAGGCATGTGAGGGAGAAGACCCAGAGCAAAGGAGAGACGCCTGGAACAAATCCTCCCTCATGACTGCCAGAAGGCCACAATCTGCCAACACACTGATCTCGAACTTTCAGGCTCCAGGAGGTGAGACAGTGTCTTCCTGGGGTTTAGGATGCCGGCTGCAATGCCGTGTCACAGCAGCCCCAGCAGACGAGCACACAGACAGGCCTCTACTTCCCGCAGAGCAAGGAATCCCGTGTAAAGAACCTTCTACTGAGAGGTAGCCTCCGAGTTAAATAATAGTTAAAGAAAGGAGGGAGCCTATCGCCACTTCACAAGATGAGGACCCACCCAAGTAATGACTGCGGCCCCCGAGCCGGCAGCCCAGAACCTCTCATTACCCAACCCACAGGCAGCGTGAATCACTGCATGACAACTTTCACATAATTGCACCATTTCTGACAATGAATTCAACAGTATAATTAAATACATTAAGAAGGCAGGGCCACTGGATCAGATAGCTTATCCTTAGATTCATGAATGTATTTGTCGTGTACGTTAAGTAAGACTTGAGAAAGGAAGTTCCATAGGATTTTTGCATCTGAATGTCAAATGCTACGTCTGCCACAGCTCACAGAGAACTAGCCGTTAGGAACTGTCTGTCCCTTGTTGCAGCTGCATGAGACTGTCAGGAGGAGAGCAGCCAGGGCCCAAGGGTGCAGTGGCCAGGAGCAGCTGACTTCACTACAGCTTAGTTTTCCACCAAGAGTCCCATTCCAGCATTGCTGATAGGGGGTGGATGATATATTTCCCCCATCTCGCCACCAAGAGACATTGGCCAAATCAAGGTGTCTGCCGAGCAACTTCCTCTTGGGAAACCCTATAAATGGCGTGGCTGTAAAGAAACGTACCCACAAGCCCCTGATGTGAGGAGATACTTGCTCACGGTTACACAGCCCTGCCTGCAGAACACGAGATGGAACACAGGCCCTGTGACTCCCAGTATCTGCAACATAAAGGCGATTTTCAGAGACAAATGAAAATAATTTAGACCAAATCACTTAACTGACATCTGATCTGCAAACTTGCCAAAAATCTGCAAGGAAGCAGTGAGTTCAGGCCCACCAGCCAGGACGGCCTTATATTTCTCTCTTTAGGCAACTCATGGTCAGGAAAAGCCACAGTGTCATTTTAGGTGCCAAAGGGCTAACACCTAAAACCCACTCGGTGACCCATTTCCCCTCGCCTGTCTCGTTTTATCTTCTCTGCCAAATGATGGTTCCAATGTTTTTAACTATTAAGTCAACATCCCAAGAAGAGCCCATCTGACAGACAAGGAGCACTAGACAGAGATTGCACCCCTGGGTGGACCCCACCCAGCACATGCGGTCTGACTTAAATCCTACCTTGTGGGTGACTCGGAGATGAAGTACCACCACAGAAAAGAAACCCCGTGTGCTTGCCAGCCGTGGTCATCGGCGTCATTGGCTTTTTAGGGAAATCTAAGTTGGCTCTGATAGTCAGTTCCCAAGATCCTGTTCTCCCAGCACCCACCCCTTCCCATACTGGGTCATAAAAAACATTGAAACTTGCACCCCAGCCTTTTGAATCACTTGCTCCAGGGGGGCTAGCCAGCTGCCTTGTCATGAGAAGACTCAAGTAGTTCGGGAGAGGCCCATAGAAGAGACACTGGCACCAAGCTGCAGGCACTTCGGGGACAGATCCTCGCACCCGATGAGCCCTCAGCTGAGCGTAGCCCCAGCCCACATCTGACGTTCATTTCATGAGCAGGACTCTGTGCAAGACCCAACTGGCCAAGCTGCTCCTAAATTCCAGATTCTTATGAACCACGAGAGATGATCAGTGACTGTTTTCATTTTATATCACTCAGTTTTGGATTGATTTTTTTGCGTAGATCATTAACACCCTCTAAACCTCTTTGCAGATTTTCCTTGACTGATGATGCAGTTACATCCTGATAAGTGCATCATAAGTTGAAAATGTATTTAATACCCCCAACCTGCCTAACGTCCTAGCTTACCTGGGCCCACCTTAAACATGCTCAGGACACTTACATGAGCCTGTTAGAGAAAATCATCAAGCACAAAGCCTAATTTATAATGCATTGCTGAATACTTGTGTAATATAGTGAGTCCTGTACTGAAAATGGAGAACAGAACCAGTAGCTTCCTCTGGTGACAGCATGGCTGACTGCTCGCTGTCCCTACTGCCCCTGCTGGCATCACCAGAGTATCTCACTGCAAGTCACTAGCCACGAGAGACTAAAATTCCAAGGATGGTCTCTACTGTATCCTTTCACACCCTCATAAAGTCAAAAAGATGGAAGCTGAGCCCTCAGAAACTGGGGACCATCTGCTTTTGCAAATATGTAATCCAGTGACATGAGGTCTTGGCAGTTCAAAACAAGTGGTGGAGAGTGAATGAATAATCTGCTCCACCAACCCGTGACCCCACAGCAGGACCTCAAGGAGTTTGCAGCTCCAACATCTTGGTGCACCAGCCCACGAGTCTGAATCCAGGCTTCAGGACTCTGTATCCCGGTGTCCTTATCCATACACCAAGGAAAGAAACACTATTCATCTGGCTTCTTCCCTCTACTGGCTCTTGTCTCCTGTCATCTCTTTCCAAACCACTCATCTAGAGCAGCCACTCAATCACTGTCCCTCTCCCTACGCCTCCGTGCAGGCTTTTCACCTCTACTGCGTATTTTCCTGTCATTCGTGTATTTGCTTGTCTCCTTCGCCTGCCCCACCCAGTGTCCTTGTGCCTAAGACAGTGGATGGTCATCATGGATGGTCAGTAAACGCTGGCTGGGTTCATGAGGGGAGCATGAGAATCTGGGGAGACTTGGGATTATGATTTAGTAGAAGAGAAAAACCAGCTGTTCCATATGTTGAGTGGAGGGGAGGGAAAAGGCTGTTTCTATTCACTTCCACCTTCTGCTTGGTTTTAACGGTGATTGGAATTTATGAAGCTGACAAAACAGCTTGTCTATGGGTACTACTGACAATCACAAAGCATTGATATTTACAACATTCTGTGAGCTTGATCAAGAGTAACAGCTACCTTCAGTGCACAGCAGACATCCCAAACTTGCAAGCACCAAACAATAAGCATTTATTTAGCTCATGATTTAGTCGGTTGGCAACTGAGGCTGCCCTAGTGGGAAACTGTAGTTGTGTGGGTACTCCCTCGTGCCACACCTCTGGCAAGTTATGGGTCCCTAGGCAGTGTGCTCATGGGGCAGGCAAGCTGTCAGCTGGAATGCCTCAGCTCTCGACACACGACTTTTCTCCCAGAAGACTAGCCCAGGCTTGTTCTCAGTAAAGACCAAAGAGCAGGAGGCAGCAAAATGCACTCATCTCTGGGGACTTCACCTCTGAGCTGGCTCCCTGTCATTTCTGCTGTGTTCTGTAAGCCAAAGCAAGTCACCTAGTTCATGGCAGGGGAGTTAATTCTGACTCTCAATGGCAGGATGGAGAGCTTCTGGGAAAAGCATAGGTGCATGGGAGGCAGGGGAGTTGAGGCCATATTTCCAATCAATCCATCATATTCACCTTTTACTGAAAGAGAAGGCCACAAGAAATTCAATGGCTTGCCCATGGTGAGAGGGACCAAACGCAGACTCAAACATGGGTTTTCTACCCTGACACGAACCGCTTTATTCTTGTTCTGAACACACAGGAAGTTCTCAGGAAATGTTGCTTCCCTCCTCTTTCTTCATCAAGCCTCCTATCCTAAGCATTTTCCCCCTGCCTCTGTGTATGGCAATGACATGGGATCCATTCAGATGTCGACTGACCCCAGGCCCAGCGAGGTAAGGGAGGCTTCTATTTGAACAAGGCCACCAGCTTTGCTCTAAATAATAATGCTACATGAGGATTGTTGCCAGGACATACATCTCCACCCAAGGGCTTTTTGTTCTTCTTTGGTGACCCTTGATTGACATCAGAACACTCAAGAATTGTGTAGGCTCTCTGGCTCTCCATGACTGTGAAAAATGCAAGGACAGGAAGATATGGAGATAGTAGGCAGCAAATAGGAATGCCCACTGTCTTCAGAGATCATCCAAATAAGAACAGAAAGAAACATCAGCATCTGACTCACCCACTGTGTAAATCCATCAGAAATTTCCGGTACAGCTACTTAGGCAGCAAATCAGACGCCAAACACCAGATGCATATGGTAGAAAAGAAGATGCCATTCCCTTTCATTGGACAATTGGAAAGAAATGAAAATGTAACGCATCACATTTATTAAAAATAACAATTAAAAATATCTCTAGGAATGGAAATCAAATAGTGAATTCCAATGAAAGAAAAATTAAGTCAGTTTTCACCAAGTTCTTTCTCTTAGAAAATAGCCTTGATTATCTTAGACCAGGAGTTGATGGGCCCGAGCAAGCTTCCTGCCTGCTTTTGTTAATCGTTTTATGGGAGCTCAGTCACACTTACTCATTTGCTATTCGCTAGTGACTGTCTTCATGCTATGTTAACAGGGATGAGTCGTTGGAAAGTAGCCCATTCAGCCTTTACAACCTAAGTTATTTACCCTAGCACTTTCCAGAAAAAGTTTGCCGGAACCCGATCTGCTGGAGGTCCAGGGAAACGGCCTCGGGAAGTCTGTGTGGTTTGTGAAGAAGCATGACTTGTCGCTTCGTCTTGACTCCCAGGGCCAGGTTGCTCATTTGAACCACACAGAATCCACACCAGGCTGATTCTAGGTTGGAGAATGCGTGGTTGTAATTTCTGTGGGTCCAGTTAGTAAGAGTCTCAAAGCATCAGTTCAGCCCACGCCCAAAGGGTCTGCCCCAACACCAAATAACCAAAAGCCAGTTTGTGATTCCCATTACGTTGGGCATCTGCTCGTGAATTACTTCCTGACTCTCACACCACCTAGACAGAGATTCCCTCAGCACGAGGGGGGCCTGGACTAGCTGGAGGACCAAAGAATAGGCCCAGTTAACCCTTCAGATGCTTCAGCTTGCCACCGAAGCCACACCCAGTTCAGGTATGAATGATTCCTTGTGTCCAAACACACCTGTGCTACTGAGGTTGTTGCTGTCTCTGACGGGTGGTTGTATCTGAAAGGCCAAGAGTAACAGGGGTCCCCCCAGCTTGGTTTGTACCAGGACTCAGGTCAGTACGGGTGGTCCCCAGCCAGCTCCACCTACTGGAATACTCAACACTGTTATTCACGGAGAACCACTCCTGCGAACCTTCCAAGCCTCTGAGTCTGCAAGCTGGAAGTAGGATTGAACTGCCTGCTTATGGGTGGAGCGTGGGGGCGCATTTCAGGCCCAGAGTTTTATAGCCTGGCTGGATGGAACTTTCTGGGTGATGAACAGGGATATGGGGAAGGCAAGGCTAAGAATATTTTTCCTGGAGGCTGAGTAACTCTGAACCCTGCTTTTTCTCATTGACTGCCTGCAGCCTCTTTTCCCTAGTGCTGCCTTCCTGCATTCATCTTCCTCCCAAACTTTCTTTCCCTACAGCCGTGGCCCTGGCCCCTGGACCTACCATGTTAACAAGACTGTGTCCACAAGCTTCCCTCCTCTCCTCTCTTTCTTTCTTTACATTGCTTATACTTTTATTGTATCCCCCAGCTCTTTGGGGGATGATGATGGACACATCCTTGCCCCAAAGGATAATCCTATGGGGTAGAAGCCACCTTGGTGAGCCCGCCGATCATTCAGCCATGGACAATGACTGCCTGAAGATGCATGAAGGAGACTTCTGAGGGAGGCTGTCTTTGTTCTTGAGAAGAGACGCCAAGGAGACGCAGGGGATGGAATAGTGCCTCCCACGTCACTGTCCACTGCTGCCAAGTGACGGGCAGTGCAGGCAGTAAGAGGGAAGTCCACCACTGTTAGCCAGTAGCTGAAAAAGACGAAGAGAGCCCTGTTCTTGATGGTGCTATCAGGCAATGAATTTATCCCTTCTGGAATCACCCCAACCCCAGAATTTGCAATATGTGAGACAATATACTTCCACTGTGTATGGTAGCCACATGGTAACCAATGGTGACCACAACCATTTGAATTCATTTTCATGCTGTCTGCAGCTAAAGTCACTAGGCTTGCTGTCACACACCCGTGTGGTCTGAGCCTGCCCTCCGTGTGCCTGGGCTTCCTGCCCCAAGGAGTCTCCCTCTGGCCTTAAACCCCAGGATCATACGCCACCCAAAGTTGATGTGGTCCCTGACCCCATGTGCAGAAGCCCTCAGCTTTGAAGCTTGGATCCACATAGCCTTCGTGACCCCCGACACTGTCCTGCCACCTCCAAAGAGATTGTAAATTTAATTTAAAGCAGTAACCCCAAATTTCTGCCTCTAGAAATGATTAACTAGGTCATATGAAATAAAATTCCCGCTAAGAACAAGGTAAAAACTGAATACAATAAAAAAAAATCAGTTTAAGAGCTTCAAAAAACTGAAAACAAAGTAAAAAAATTACTGAGCTGGGGTTGGGATAAAGGTGGAGACCACATGAGGAGATCTTACCTCAGGGTTGCTTTTTCCTCAGGGTGAAATTAAATTGAATAGTTTATTTAAATTTTCCTTTTTTTTTTTTTTTTTACAAAAGCATCCGACATCCTGGGGAAGATACACACACACACTTGCACATTCACATGTACTCACACACACAAAAACTTTCATTCCTCATGCCCAGCCTTGACCTTGGAAGCCTTGCAAACCAGAGGAGTAGAATATTAAGCAATGAAAACAAACCTCTGTGAAAGAAAATCTGTGACAGATGCGCTCGGTCAATGGAAGATCCACCTAGAAATAAAAGACTGAGCACCACCTCACACCATACATGTGCATTTGTAACCTGAATAGGAAAAACAGCAAAAAGTATGAGGCAAAAATATAAAACAATATTCTCTGGAACATGAGACAGAAAAAGAGTAATTACACAAGTTGCAAAAAGCATCACTTACAAAGGAAAAGACTTGATCAATTGTTCTACAATAATTCTAAGAAACTTCTAGTGATCAACAGACACCAGTAGGGAGGTACTTATTGGCCTGACAAACAGCTCTTTTCCAGTACACAGAGTGGTCTCCACAAATTAACTAAGAAAATGACAATCAAATAGAAAGTCAAGCAGAAGACTTGAATGACAATAAGTCTCTGAGTAGATACCTAAGTTTATTAATAAGCAAGGGAAATTAAGTTAAAGTCACGCAGTGATGGCCTCTCACACCAGGCCCATGGCCACAATGGAAGGACACAGCACCTCTGAGGCGCTGGTGTGGCTGCCACATACTGTGGTCAGGGTTTCGGTCACACAAGCACTTTGAAAGACAGCTTTGCCATCTTTTATTAAAGCCAAAGATACAAAAAGTGTAGGACCCAAAACTTGACCCCTCTGCGTGTTCCCAACACAATCACACAGACATGCACACAAGGGAGGTGAAGACAATAACATTCGGGCCTCCCTGGTGGTGCAGGGGATAAAGTCCCAGTGCTATCAAGCTATCACCATCCACTCAGGCCTGATTTCGATCCCCAGCCAGGGAGCTAACCCACATGGTGCAGCAGACCTCTCCTGTCTCATCCGCTGCTCCCCTCAGCAGTGTATTTCAGTCACTCTGCCTGCTCTGCTCCCCACTCTGTCTCTGGTGAATCCTCTCATCCCCCACACCTCTGGCCTACACCCAAGTTCTTCTATGCATAAATAAAAATAAATCTTAAAAAAAAATACAATAACACTCGTTGCAGCAGTTTTGTTGCAGCCCAAATAGAAATCACCCCAACTGTACCACACTAACAGATGTGGATACTAGGTATGGTGCCAGACAGTAATGAAAAGGAATGATCTGAAGCCTCACGTAGCATGCAGACACAAAAGAATACTTACTGCATGCTTCCATTAAGATAACAATCAAAACCCAGCAAAGCGAAACCATAGTATTCCATCGCTAAAAGAAAGCAAGGAAGTGATTTCCATCAAAGGCAAGATAATTGTTACCTTTAGGACCCAGGCAAAGGGGATTCATCCGGGTCTCCATCTTGGCCTGGGAGCTGGTTATGCAGGTATCTATTCTGTGATAAATTATCTTGGCGCTACGGAGGTTTCTGATTATGTTTTATGATTCAAAATAAAAGGAAGATGAAAGGAAAACTTGCACTCAACCACCATTCAGGGAAGACTGCCTGCCTGGATTCTCACCCTCCCGGCCCAGCTGCACCCTCAGTCTTTGTTCAGACAGCTGTCCAGCCGACCAGTGCTTTTCCTCTTGATACCAAGTCTCATAACTGGGCACGTGTCCACTTTCAAGTTTCACGTGCCACTCTTGGCCCTACTGCTGCCACGTGGGGTGCAAGCACAAATCTCACTTGATCTTACTGAGGACTGTGTTACTTGTTCTCATTCTCCTTTTTCTACATAACTTCCTCAAAGGCCCATTGGATCCTTTCTCATGCTATATAGTTTAAATAAGTACTTTTATCTTATTTTCCTTTTATAGTATTTTTATAAATAGTACTGCCTCAATTATTGTTGTGAACCAACAATGCTAACACTGAATGAGATAAAACAATGATGACTGATTATTCCTCATGACTCAGCGCTCTGAGCTGTGCAACAGGATCTGCTGGCGTGAAATATGCAACATGCTTTCCCCACTAGGCTGGGGCTGCCCAGGCAATTTTCTCCCCATGTGGTTTCCTAGCAGGGTAGCTGGGTCTGTTTACATGAGGTTAGGGGTTCAAGAGAAAATCAATGTTCTAAGAGGACAAGGTCAGCTCGCAAGCTCTTATCAAGCCAAGGCAAGGAACGTGGTCAAGTCCATGGGGAGGAGACAGCACAGGGTGCACATACCAGAGCTCATCAGGGGCCCCCAGGTAAAGAGGGTACATGATTTTAATAAGTGTATAATAATAACTAATAATAAATAAAAATACATAGGAATAATCCAATATACATATTCAGGAGCACAGACAGCAACGGAAAGGTGTCACATGCATTTTTCCTTCTTTGACCAATTTGACCAATGCTGTCAGCCGGTTACAGCACCACCGATTACAAAGTGTTTCAACAGCAGGCCTTGTAATACTGCATTGATTTCAGAAGTGAGAGGTGCAAGGTGAGACTTGGAATCATGAATTAACCCTTGAAGGACACGACCTCTCTGAAACATGGCAGTGAACCAAGAAATAGAGGCACCCATGTCTTGCCTGGAGCTTGGGGGCTCCAGCCATCCCCTCTGAAGCCTAACTCTGACTCAACATCCCTGAACATCCTAGAGCATCCTCTCAATCCACCTGCTCCACTACTAGAAGTCACTGCCTTCAGATTTCAGAGTGGGGGACCGTGACAGTGCAGACATTTTCCAGAATAAATCAGAATGTGGGAAAGCCCAGCGAGGAGGCGTCATCTTCAGACCAGGGAACAGGGAGGGCTATGTGGGGCGGAAAGCACCTGGGTTGTCCAAAACTTTGTATTTCAGATCTGCAGTCTCTCAGGGCTACTTCCTGGAAAGGCTCTGCTGGCACCCCGTCCCTGCCCATCTCCTTACAAGCAGCTGTAACCTGGTGCTCGTAGATGTGGCTGGCGGTCAGAGAGTTCTGGGCTGCAAGTTGCCGTTTCTCAACAGCTCAAGCTGCTGAACTGTTCCTCTCATTGGGATTTTTTTAAAGATTTATTTATTTATTTGTGCATACAGGCTGGGGTACAGACCAGAGGTGTGGGGCGGCGAGAGGGTTCACCAGAGACAGAGCAGGGAGCAGAACAGGCAGATTGACTGAAGTACACAGCTGAGGGGAACAGCGAGCGAGGCAGGAGAGGTCTGCCATTGGGATTTTGTGGAGCCTCCCCTAGACGCTCACCCTCGCCTCCACTCCCCCTTGCCTGCTGAAAGTGTATGGCATCGCCGCCCTGAACCAAGCACTTATGGGCATTTGCAAGATGCTTCATTTTGACTTATCCCTCACTGTGTTTGAAAGCAGTATCATTGTCCACTGAGACAGCACTGTCCTCACAGTCCTGCAAACAGAGCTGCAGAAAGATTAAGTCTCTTGGCCAAGGTTATGCAGCTAGTGAGGAAAGTAGGACTAAACCTTACACTAAATCTGGCCAGGAATCTAGTCCATTCTTCCCATTTTACCATCCTTTCCTGGCCCAGAATTCAGAGCCTCTCCTGGACTATGGTCTAAATCAGCAGTAGCCCATAGAAATCTCGTATAAGTCATAAGAGAAACCACAGGTATCATTTTGAATTCTTTAGTAGCCACATTAAAAAAAGAAAACAAAGTAAAATTAATTTTAATGATATATTTCACCTAACCCAACATAAGAAAATATTTCAACCTGCTGCCAATATAAAAAAATTACTAGTGAGATATTTTACTTTATTTTGCTGGAATATGAAGCCATCGCAGCAGTTTAGAGAAGCCAAATATTACCAACCATATGGCCTACCTGGTTACCTTATTGATCAGCTCAATAAGTACTTTGAATTATCAGTTTCTCAGCAAGAGCATGTGTTGGGTGATAAAATGTAAGGATAAATTAAGACACGACAGTGATTTGGAAAGGGAAAAGAAAAGCAGGATCCCCAAAGCAGAGGACAATCTTTACCCCCTTCCTCCCTCCCACACACTTGTCAAGAGTTGCTTCACATGTGTGTAACTTTCTTCCAACAAACCTGGAGAGAAAAGAATTAGTAAATTTTATTTCTATTACTCAACTGCAAGTCAAATTTCACCTATCAATGCCGAAAAGAACCAACGACCATGAAACAGTGGGCCACAGGATTTCTTTCTTACAAACATGCTTGTTTATAAAGACTATTGACATAAAGGCACAAGGGGAGAAAAGAGATGATAGTGAGGGTAGCTCCAGTCAGTCAGTGGCATTGCCATGGTAACCAAAGGCCAATAACAAGTGCATCCCTAGGTCCAATGTCATGACAATCACATAAATGTTTTCTTCGTGGAAAAATGGGAAAGGAATACATAAGTAGAGGGTGGAGAAAGACAGTTTACCCAGTCCCCAGTCTCCATTTCTTCCTTTAAGTCATGGAAACCAGAGATTTGACTGGGCACACAGACAAAAGCCAGCATTTCTCAGACTCCTTTGCTGCTACATATCACCAGATGACCAAGTTTGGGCCAATGAGAAGGGAGAGAAAGTGATTCTGCTTAAAAAATTAAGACAGCCTGCCTGCCTGCCTGCCAGTTGGCACTGTAGTGAAATAAAGGCAGGTCAGCCACTAGAATTTAAGTCTTTTGTCATTCAATCTATATTCTAACTCATATAGCCAAAGGTGAAGGTAGACTCCAAATGGAATACTTTCAGAGAATTTCCCACGGGTTCCTCTCCTCACCCATACATGTGCTGTCAGTACAAAAACACTAGCCTTTCATATATCTGAGCTATACAGCGATTTCATTTTCCACCCTCATTATTGCTAATTCACTAAATGCATGCTTAAAGGACGAGGTTAAGAGTACTGCAGAAGCAATGCGGCGCATGGCGCTGACCACTGGAGAAGTAAGGCTGCTCGTTTGACTCTGACTTACTAGATACAAACCACTCCTACTCATCGCTTTTATCTTAGATGATCATTGAACAGAAATTGTGTGTATAGAGGACATATGGGTATAAATGATAAATGGATTGTCTTCATTTGATCTAGAGAATACAAGAAGGCAAAACAAAGTATGCAAAGAGCAAAAGCAAAATTATTTTCTTTGACGTGTAAATGGGAGTGGGTGTTGCCTGGTTGAAACATCTGCCAGAATGGAGGGGTGGAAGCCTAAGCTTCTGGCTCTTGTACAAGTCCTTGGAATTCGTGGAAGGAAGAAGGGGAGGTCCGTAAGTCCCTTCTTACCTCACCATGATCTGATTTGGAAAATCTGAGATTTTCCAAGGATGGCGTCAACTTCTTCTGTCCAATAAGTTTATCTGCAGTATGACCTTTACTGCCCTGCCCCTGAAGAATTGGGGAATCCAAATCAGCATCTGGATCTGATCTGGCCATTGGAGCTGATGGTCACCAATGCGCTGTGCGGAAGTGATGATGTGTGATTTCCGAGGCCATGGATCATCTACCCAGGTGCCCTAGAAAACTGACTTTTTCCTAGGTTCCCATAGACACCATAACTGAGAAGCCCAGCTGTGGGAGAAGGAAAATGCAGGCTTCTGGGGGGCAAGCCCAGGTGGCCCCTGCCTCTGAGTCATGTCAAAGAGGGAGTTCTAGACTATTCTAGCCCCAGCCATTTGAGTCAGGTCAGGTGGACCAGGCACCGTGGAGAAGACACACTTTCCTCATAACCCATGCTGCCCCAGCCCACAGGCTCTGCGAGCACCCACTGCGTTTGGGTGGCTTGTTGAACCACAGTAATAACTAGAGCAGAATTTAATTTCCTTCTCGCAGGGTGCAGGTTTAGAGTGAAATAAGAAAAACATCTTGAAACATATACCTTGAGTTATTAGTCATATGGAAATTTCCTAGTTAAATTATCAGAATGGAAAAATCATCCCCAAGTAGCTGTTCAGTGGCTGGAGGAAATATCGTTGGGTAGTAACGTCTCAAGGGCCCTTAGGATGAACTGAGAAAAGCAGCGCCACGGAGCCCAGTGGGCAGCGCTTCCATGCATGCCCGTTCAGTGCTGGTCTCTGTGGAAGCCAGCAGGAATAGGACAGGCCTGTGATTCAGGGACCCTGCAGGGTGTGTGGGAACAGAGTATGAAGAGGTTGGGAACCAAGAATTTGTACATATTCCCTCCAGACACACTCATTCTCACCCACACATCTTCTCTCTGCCTGCACACCAGCGGGCAGTGTGGGGCAGCCCAAGGCAGCCAGCAGAGTGGTAGGGACACAGAGGAGAATGCTGAAGGAGATGGGCAGAGCAAGAAGCCCTGGGCCCATAGGAGCTGACCCAGGCCAGGATGGGGCCGAGAGGGGCTGCGTGTGCACAGGGCGGGGCGGGCGGTGAGGAGAGGCTCCTCGGCCAGGCAGACCACCCTGGGCCCGAGAGGCAGCCAAGACCACATGACACTGAGATGAAGCGCGCACAGACAGTGGCACTGACAATTCCCCAAACAGAAAAGTTCAAGAGGAGATACAGGTGACAAAGCACAGGTTGGATTTGTCCTGGGGATGCCCCAGTTTGGGTCAGTGGTGGAAACGCTGGTGTGGACCCTGAGTCGACACCACCACAGGAGGCAGCTCCCCAGGGAAGGATTGTCCAAAACACCAGCTCAGCATGGCAAGCAACGGTCCCAGGCTTGTCTGAGATGACAGGAGCTGCTCATCAACCTACGTCCACAAGAGGCCCAGAGAGCAGGACGTGCCGCCATCAGGAACCAGGAGTGATGGCCGATCCTGCCAGAGCCCACAGCCCCGGTGTGCAAGGGAGAGGGGTCTTCAGCTGCATGGCCCTCGGGGCAGGAGGGGAGGCCTATGGCCTCAGGGTGGATGAGGCGTGTTTGCATCAGGGTAGCTGGGCGAGCTCTTGCCCTCCCTGAGCTGGGCTGATGCTAGGTGACGAGGAGGTTCCAGAGGCCTCCCACTGGGACCAAGGCTGTAAGATGCAGAGAGGTGGTGCTGAAGGAATTGAAGGAGTGATTGGAAGTGAGGGGTCAATCTTATCAAAGGCAAAATGGCCAGGATGTGCCTGAGAAATGCCCCCCCCCCCCGGCGCTGTTGGACTCCCAAACAGATGCCCAGGACCCCCCACAACCCACAGGGTATATTTAGTTGGCTCAGGACTTACTGATTCTACGCTTGATGGAAACCAGGTGAAGGTCTAAACTACCAATATTTTATGCGTGTTTTTATTTCTAATTTTGCTTTGTTTTCCTTAAGATGGTTTCAGATCACTGCAGGGAGGGGGAATTGGAGAAGACAAATTCTCCACTGGAGAAACTAGAAATTAAAGTGTTCTGAATTCTTTGAAGTAGTGATTCACAGTAAAATGCTAGAAATTAGACACCATCAAATATTTTCTATTTAACAGATGACACATCCCATGGTCACAAAGTCCAAACAGATTGGGGCGACAGCTTCCCTCCCGGCCTTTCCCTCCCATCGAAGCTGCGTGAACCTGGTGTGACTCCTTCCATATGTTCTACATGGAAATGCAATAACGTTTCCTCTACCTTCCCTCTTTTACACAAAGTATAGCATTTTCCACTTTCCAAGGAAGTAAGTATTTAACTATAAATTTCAAGCTATTATTCAAATAATATCACTTTAAATGGCATATAATTGGAATGATTAATTGTCTCAACTTGGGTAGGCTATAGTGCCAGTTACTTGGTCAAACACCAGTAGAGATCACCATGAAAGTATTTTTTTGGCAATTAACACATAAATCAACAGACTAAGTAAAGCAGATTTCCCTCTGTTGGGTGGGTGGGCCTCACACCATCAGGTGAAGACCTAAAAAGCAAAGACAGGTGAGGTGTCCCAAAGAGGAAGGAATTCTGCCTTACAGCTGCCCACAAAAAACCCACCTGAGTTTCCAATCTACCTGCCTGCAGGCAGGATTTCAGATTCAAGAGAGCAAAGTCAACTCTCACTTGAATCTCCAACCAGCCAGCCCGTACTGAAGAGCTTGGACTTGCCAGCCCCCAAATCACATGAATGAATTCCTAAAAGTAAATCTCTCAGTATACACACCCCATTGATTCTGTTCCTCTGGAGAAGCTGACTAATGCGATCATTATGCCTTCCTTCTCCAGCTTTGGAGTGCATTGTCGGAGCTATAATTAACTTTCACCTGATTCCGTGAGAGAGAATGAGAAAAATAAAGGAAACGCAACAAAAACAGGAGCCGTTGCACCCAGGTGACACAGAGTCCTTCCAGTCTCAGTATGCGTAAACACTTTCTTAATGAGAAGCTGGGACTGCACCTCATGGGAAGGTCACACTCATGCATCCTGCGTGCTTGAAGCTACTGCAGGGACCAGCAGCAGGGGCCTGGAAAGAGAAGTGGTGTTCTAGAAAAGCCCAGCTCTGCTGTCCTCGCTCCCCAGAGGCACTCTCACTTCTGATTGTTCAAGAGCCTGTAGAAAATGGGTCTTTTCCTGTCACCCCACTGACACTCGAGGAGAGAGCTTATGTGTGAAGGACACGCTTCCCGGCGGTGTGCATTTGGCTAACCGCCCAGGGCAGTCATACCATGGGGACAGCACACGGCTCCATCATTTCTCTGGTGTGGACACGCAGGGGTGTGGGATGCCAGCGTCCGCTGCCCGGCTTCTCTTCTGCAACAGCAGGCCAGCTGATGCCGCGCCAGCAATCAAGAGCACAGACAAGCTGCTCGCCCTCTCTGGGTCTCAGTTTCCTTGTCTGTACAATGGCCATGACACTTCTGTCTGTCCAAAGAATCTTACGAATTATGACTTAAAGCCCTCAAGAGGAAATCTGCACCACTTCTAAGCACCAGGAAATGTTGCCTGCCTTTTCTTCTTAAGCATAAACATTTTTATGCTAAAATTCTTAAAATAATTTATGCTTAACAATTCTAAAAGAATTGTTCAGAAGTGAAATGAAAGTTGAGACGGGCCATGCCAAGAAACAGAAGTGCATATTTCTAGATACTTGTGAAATTCAGGCAAGAGTGGACGGAGTGAAATGTGAAGAGTCTGCTTACCCGAGCATGCATTTCCAGCTGACCCCAGCAATGGGATGAGTCCAGCTCATCTGTTTGTTGCTGTTGGTCACAGTCCTCCCAGCCAAGAGGGGAACTACCCCTTCCTCACCCTTCTCTGCAGCAACCATTCTGGACAAGCAGGTCTGTATGTAAATGGGGGTGAGGACACTCGAGACCTAGCTGGCACTTTGCCTGTTACCATACAGCTAGACACAACCCTTGGCCTATTTCCCTGCTCTGAGACGCTCTCGGCGGCAATTTAGTGGGTACAATTCTCCATATGTAACTCCTCCTCACCTGTCATACTGGCATGGCCTGTATTCCGCTCTGTGACTTTTCATAGGAAAACAAGTAAAAGAAACATTGAATTTATAGAGATGGTCTGAAACTTGTGATCAACTGATGTTGGTATGCTGGTTTCTTAAGCAGGACTGCAGGAACACACTGCGTGACCTCTTTTAAAAGAAACTTAGGCCTCCCTGGTGGCGCAACAGATCAAGTCTCAGCCTATGAGGCTGTCTGCAGCCACTGCAGCAGGAGTTCGATCACCAGCCAGGGAGATTCCCACATGGCACAGCAGACCTCTCTGCTCCCCTCAGCACAGTGTACTTTAGTAGATCTTCCTGTTCTGCTCCCCACTCTGTCTCTGGTGAATCCTCTCACCACTCCACACCTCTGGCCTACACCCTAGTTCTTGTATGCATAAATAAATAAATCTTTAAAAAAATAAAGAAAAAGAAACTTAAAAAGACATAGAGGTTTCTGCTTTTCCTATGGTGGCACACCTAGACTGGAACCGCCCAGGAAATGAGGAGCAAGGGACGTTCCTCTGCCATGTGGGTCCCAGGACCACATCATTGTGAAAGGCAGCCCCTGCTCAGTAGCCAGAGATGGAGAATCGTGAGAGAATCACCCCTCCAGCCCAGCGAAGAGGGGATGTGCCCTCCCTGAGCATCAGGGAAGGGGATGGAGCTCCAGAGAAAAACATGCTCTTGTTTCTCGCAGTATGGTCTTGCAATGTTTGACTACACAAAAATGACATGACTCAGCAGGATCCAGACTTGGAAAACATCACCGCCACCGTGCTGTGTAGACAGAGTGAGGCGGTGCTTCCCCAAAGCCAGTTTGTTCTTGGTTGAGGAAATAATCAATAAAGAGCTTTCCTTATTCCCGTGGGCATGCCATAAAGGCAGAGAGTGGAGGGCCAACACTCCTCTCTCGAGCTGTACTCTCTGCATGTTCCAGGCATATGCAGCTTGGGGGGGTAGGGGACAGCATACAGAAGCCCCCTCACTGGATAAGCTAGGTTAGAGCTGGGAAGCTTGGGTCTAAAAACAATTTTCGACGTTAGCTCTTTTACATAGCAGGCAAAGACAATCACCCTCACCAAGGAGCTTCTGAAAATTTTCTACCCTAAAGTCACATGTTCAAACACTCAGTTAAAGCTCCTTCTAAAGGGGCACCCTCTGAAGGAAACTTTGCACCTTAAAAAAGAAAATGGATAAATGAAAAATATCGAATGGTTTCACTTATAACCGGAATATAGGTGAACCAAACAAGAAAGAGACATCCAGCAAGGGAGGGGAAGGATAAGGGCTCAAAAAGGGGTAGAAAAGAGCACAAGGGATTATGGTGATGGTTCACGGGTGAATTGGTGGTGGGTAACCTATGGGGAATACACAATAATGTAAAAAATATGAATAATAAATAAAAGAAAATTAAAAAAAAGAAAATGTCCCCTCAATGGTATGAAACTCTACAAATGCATCTTCTCCCATTTCTATCCAGAGCCAAGATCTCTGGCTTCTGTACAGTGTCTCCACGGCTGACACTGGGAGCTAGAGGACATAGGGCCTGAGGTCCCTACTTCCTTGATAGCTGTCCTGGGTCTCCCGGCTCCTGGGGCCACCCAGGAGCGGCTTATAGCAGTTTGTGGCTCCATCCCCCAGGCCACAAGAGCCTCCTCTGCCTTCCTCCTCTGCAGCTAGCCAGGGAAGAACTTGTGCTTTTAAAGCTCTCAAACAACGAGGTCAAATCCAGCCCTTCGAGGCACCAGAATCACAGCACTGCTATCCCCACGCTCAAAGTGAACAGATGCAGCTATCTTGGGCTGTCTTAGAATGCTGCCCTCCATGTTACCTATGGATTGGGTCCTGGAACAGGTTATCCACCAACACCCCCATGCTGGAGGGGATGTTGTGACACCCCTTTGTCCAGTCCAGCTCAACTCAGTTTACACCACCAAACATCAGAACGGTTCTTCATATTTTTAAATTTAAGAGAAATGGAAAAGATTGGAGATTTTCTATTTTCAGAAATATATGTTCTTATTTCTTCATGTAGCCCAGTCCTCTGTGAGTTTTGCTCCATCTAGGAAGCTCTAAGTTCCAGGGCTACCAGCCACCATGGCCCTGCTCCTCACACTGCAGCCTCCTGCCACAGAGGCCCTTGCCAAGCCAGCGATCTTTCCCGCCCTCACTGGCCCAGAGCCCCTCCAGTTTCCCCAACACCAGCCCTGACATTGGTTGGGAGCTAACTCCCAGCTGGTGCAGTAGAGAAAAAAGCCCACCCTAATGGGCTTAAAACACTGTAAAGTTTTAACATCCAAATCACCTCTAACCCTGGCTTTCCCCCAACTTCCAAGTGGTACTTACGCAACCCTGGACAGGTTCCCCGTTTGCTCAAATTGGACAAAGCACACCTAGAATCAGGTGTCTGTCTTTAAAAATAAAAAGTTCTTCAAAGGAAAGAAATACATAAAAAAAAACCCCAAAATGTACTAAGTACTACAAACTACTATGTAATAAGCACAGTACTAGGTATACATTTGCTGTAGGAAATAAAATATAAAGCACGATGGTTCCAAAAAAAAAAAAAAGGAGCACCCCCTTGCGATATGGTGCCAGGCCCCACGCTGGGCCCTGACGAGCATCACCTCTGCCTATTGTCAGGGGCTACTCTTCACCATGGCACCCCACAGCCAAGGCTCACCTTAGCTGATTCTTCCTACACGAACTTGGAAAGAAAACAACATCACTACTGACGTCATGGTTCGATGTCTCATTTATATTTTTATAATATCCACCAAAATAAATACCCAGTATTTGGTTCAAATATTTGTCTGTGTAATATCAGGAATCACTTTGGGAACCCCTACTTTATTACAAGGAATAGAGTTGTTTCAGCAAATTTCACCAGAAAATGAATATACATCTATACATACACATATATATACACACAATGTTATTTTTCTTGTTAGACCTCCTTTGTAAATAGGGTACGTCAGAGTGTTGCAGTGAAACCCATTCCCCTGGGAGAACAGGGTCTCACGACTCTCAAGTATGTCCCAGCTCCCGGCACTATTTGCTTGACCCCCAGCAGAACTGGAGGAGGCATTTTTAAGAAAGTTATGTATGGAATTGATAAGAGTCCCTTCCATGTGAGTGTCATCCATGACTATCGGCAAGTGCTACACGGCTCTGGAGGGGACAAGCCTTCTGCACCTGGGCTTTGTAGGAGTCAGGAACTTGGGGATCATCTTCTTCAGCCCTGAGTAGCTCTAGTTTAGAAATGGGGATCTCCACTTGGACTTCCCATATTTAAGACATATTTTCGCATCTCTTCTGAGGGACGCCATGATAACCCCAGGAAGGGGGTAAGCAGCCAGCAGGCCCTGCAAGCAGCAAGGCTCATCCCACTAACCTGAAGATGCCTATGAAAGAGCCAGCCCTATTCGGCCGCTAAATCAAAGAGTGAACACAGTACACGTTAGTCACGCCAGCCATTGTAAGTAGGTGCAAGAAAGACTTGGGACTATACTTTAAAGCAAAGTCAAAGAATTTGCACTGAGTAAAAGTGAAGTGTCTTTGTTTGATTCATTCTGAAAGTAGAAAGTGACGCCCGATTGATCATTTATGGGCACAAAGGAAAAATCATTCTTGGGCAAAACTATCTTTAGCAACATTTTATGGCTGACGCAGAAACTCTTAAAAGGCAGAGGGTGTTAATAGTGTGGAGATGTGTGGAGCTATTCACGGCTCTGCCACAGGCCTGCTCCGGCACATGCCTGGTGACGTTCTGGAGGGTGAATACCTGAGGGACTTCTGGGAATGAGCCTCAGGTTAAGGAATAACAGGGCACTTGATCCAGGAGTGTGGGGTCTCGGCTCGACACTCCCATCCTTCAATGCTGGGACACACTCGCTTTGTCGGTCTGGTACTTCCACAGTGACCAAATGACCAAATGGCCACAGTGAGCTGGGAGAAAAGTGCCCGCACGGGACAGGAGGGCAGGGGGCTGGCCGCAACCTGCTCCAGCCCCATGGGAGCACCTTGCTCCGTCATGCACAAAATGGGCAAGTCTCAACAGGGTTTAACAATTGCATCAGTGGCAACAAATAATAGGAAACAAAAAAAGAATTTCCTTTAAGGCAAAAAAAAAAAGTAAAAAAATAAGTGACATCACTTACCCTACAAATGTGAAGTCATTTTCTCTAGTAGTTAAGTAAGTCATACTGTTGCATTATAGGCGTTCACTCATGAAAATGGTGATTACCAGAAAATCAAATTACACTTGGGTGATTTTCAGGGGATTTTATTGTTTCGATATATTTCTGAGTGGGATGGTCCTATGTTCACTCAAACCAAAATGCAATAACTCCCATTTATTGAGCATTTGCATTTCCTTTCCTATCCTATGATTGTTTTTAATCAGTACAGAATGAAGTCAAATGTTCCCATCTGTGTTTTGCAGATGAGGATACCAAAACCCAGAGAAGCTGAATTAAAGAATCTCACAGATAAAGGATGAGATGCAACTACAACCCTTCCCCAGACACTCCACCAAGGACTCCACCTTCGGCCCTCCACCCACAGTCAGCAGTAGCCCCATGCCCCCATGCCACCCTTCCCTGCAGGCGGCCTCTGCTGGAAGCCTGGCCTCCTACAAGAAGGGTTTATCTGGCTTTTCAGCATTTCTCCCAAACCCTCAAATCAGAGGGAGGTAAGAACCTTACTAAGGATAATCTAAATGTTCCTTTGCAAGGGCACTTTTTTTTTTAAAAAAGATTTATTTATTTATACATACAAGCCGGGGTACAGGCCAGAGGCGTGGGGTGGCGAGAGGGTTCACCAGAGACAGAGTGGGGAACAGAATAGGCAGATTGACTGAAACACACTGCTGAGGAGAGCAGCGGCAGAGGCAGGAGAGGTCTGCTGCGGCATGTGGGAATCTCCCTGGCCAGGCGTCGAACTCACGTCGCTGCTGCCGACAGCTCCACAGCGCAGCACTTAACCGCTGCACCACCAGAGAGGCCCCGCAAGGGCACTTTCAAGACATGATCATATCCATTTTTAAAAGTATTTACTGTAAATAAATATCCCACTGATTTCAATTCCCTAAAAGACCAATCTAAATTACAAGAAGTGTTTAGGGAAACTTATTCAATGAATCAAAAAAAGATGCACTGTGACTAGCACTTCATTTGGATGTTCACAGATATGTCTAAACCACATTTTTGTCCTGAGTGTTTCCCATGCCTTCTGCATTTTGCTGCTTAGTCACCTATAGAAATACTCACTTGCATGGAAACCTCATTTCATAGAAACCTGGTGTCTCCTAAGTAAAGATGTACCTGAGTAGGTGACAGTCATGAGAAAGCACAGCTAGATGTCATCATTACCTTTGTGCTTTCTTCCCAGGCCAACGGAAAGTCAAAAAGATGGACAAAGTGGCACATTCCAAAGGAAAAGACTCCAGAGGCTGAAGGCTGAAGGCTTTCTGGAGGCCAACAATTTCCTTGTCTGAAGAGTGATAGAGAAGAGATGCTGCAGGTGCTCTTCAATCCTACGATGGGGAGGAGAGGGTGAGAAATCAACTCTGGGGAAGCATGGGGGGCCTGAGACCCACAGCAGTGCAGGCCTGCTGCCAGCCATGTAGCTACTCTAGTTCACACAGAGCCGCTCCTGCACTATGGAGGGTGTCTTCTGCACCAGAGCCCCCAGCCTCCCACCCCAGCAGGAGCTCACTATTCTTTTCCCGACAGAGACAGGAGCGTGGCACAGCTTACGTACAGGATCTGCCCACCCCATGAAGTGGGGGGGGGGGGGGAGGTCGATCCCTGCAGGGACGCTTCCTCAGGGAAGATGGGTATGGAAATGCCACAGCATCTGTGGCAATATTGTAATCTTGCTCTTGAAAATGATGTCCCCCTTACATAGATTTATGAAACTGGAGGGCAGATGCTAGTGCATCATTTCTGCTGATGCCACACTGCAAGGTCTGCCCAGGAAGGCAGCCTGGTGACCAGGCTGTGCACGGTGGCCTCTTCTGCCTCACAGCGGCATGGTGTCACAGGCACCCTGCAGTATCCCAGAGGGTGGCCCCCCAGTTTTTCCATCCCAGCTGCCTCAATCACAGGCATCGGTGGCCAAAGGGAATCCACGGAGAGATACGTTCACTCTCTCCTACCTGCCTGCCTGTCTTCTGTGTTTTTATTCTTTAAACTGAAATCAGATCAATTCTGTTGCAAACCAAAAGCTCTTCTCGATGCCTTGATCAAAAACTACCTGTTGTTTGGGCGGCCGGAGCTCCCCTCACAGTTGTGGGGACACAGAAGAGTCCAGCCTCCCTGGGGGATAGTTTTGGAAGTTTCTTACACAACTGAACATACTTTGACCATATAAAACAACAACTTTGCTCCTTGCTGTTTATCTAGAGACACGGAAAGGGTCTGCCTACCTGTGCACAGGATGTTAACAGCAGCTTTATTCACAAAAAATCGCCAAAACGTGGAGGACGCCAGGATGGCATTCAATAGGTGACTGGACAAAGGGACATGTCGCCCCAACAGTGGGTTAGTATTCAGCCATAAAACAGATGAGCTGCCACGCCATATGGAGACATGAAGGAAGCTTCACTGCCTATTGAGTGAAAGGCCAATCTGTGATCCACCCACTGTGCTGAGGGCGTCCCAAGCATGGTACTCTGACAAAGGCAAGACTTTGGAGATAATAAAAATCTGGTGGTTGCCAGGGATTGGGGTGGTGGTGGTGGTGAGTAGACGGAGCACAGAGGGATTTGGTGGCACCTTGCAGTGTGGCATCAGCAGAAATGATGCACTAGCATCTGCCCTCCAGTTTCATAAATCTATGTAAGGGGGACATCATTTTCAAGAGCAAGATTACAATATTGCCACAGATGCTGCGGCATTTCCATACCCATCTTCCCTGAGGAAGCGTCCCTGCAGGGATCGACCTCCCCCCCCCCCACTTCATGGGGTGGGCAGATCCTGTACGTAAGCTGTGCCACGCTCCTGTCTCTGTCGGGAAAATAAAAGGATCCCATAGTTAGATACTCAACAGCATACATTTTTGCAAACCCAAAAAAGACACAACGCCCAGACGGGCACTAACGCGAACTTTGGACTCAGGTGAGAATGGGGCCTCAGTGTAGGTTTGGCAATTACAGTCCATACCACTCTGGGAGGGGGCTGTGGAGGGTACATGGGAAATCTCTGTACCTACCACTCAACTTTGCTCTAAAAATAAATTAAGCCTAAAAAAGATGTCATTTGGTGAATTCAGCAGGGTCAGGAATAAGCAGCTGCTCTTGGAAAATGTGAGTTTCAAGTGAGAAAACAAGGTGTCTTGGAAAGCACTGATGGTTGGGCCTCCCTGTAACCCTTCCTTCCACCTGGGTAGACACTACGAAGGAAGAAGATAAGCATCCTGGGCCTGGAAAGGCCTCTGCCGCGGCGAATCTAAATTATCCCGGGCTGCCTCCTATCGGTTCCCTCATCTGAGGGGCAACAGCTGGCCAAGGAGATAGACCCAAAGAGCAATCACACAGCTGCTGACCCCGCAGTTTGGAAATGTATGTTCTCCAACCCGCTCCCGCTCAGTGTGTCCTGCATGGTCTGGGGACAAGGTGGCTTCCCTGGGGAGAGCCACACTGTCAGGTCACAGATGCCACCCTGAGGGGTCTTGGGTCTTGCTGGAACCTGAGCCCCACTGAGTTCCTGCCTGCAGGGAGAAGACGCTAGCTGGTTGCGAAGCAGGTTGGCCAAACAGCGGAGATGAGGCGGCAACACAGGGAGAAGAAGACAAGAGTGGGAAGGGAGGGTGTGCGCCATGGTGAGGGCAGGAGCAGGGTACCTGGGAGGCCCACAGAATGGACCTTGTCTGAGGGCTTGGAGCGGCTGGGGGGAGGGAATTGGTCCACTTGCTATAGTTCAGGGTAGATTTTTACTTTATAATAAAAAAAATCCATTAATTAACCTGTGAATGTTGAAGGCCTCTGATTTCTCCATTTTCAAAACAATTCTGTTTCCCATAAGGGATCCAAGGAAGCTGGTGCAAGCCCCAGGCTGAGGCCTCCCAGCAGGGGGGCCCCTCAGCATCAGGGTCCCCTCGCAGCACTGAGGACTGTGGAGAGGGTGAAGCAGGGGCCCTGGCCCGCTGCCCCGTCCCTCTGCCTGCACAAACACCCCTCCTTCTCCTGCAGCATCCTGAGCTGCTGCCGGCACCCCCACCCACTGCACCCTCTCCCTCCTTCACCCTCCTGGGCTTCCCTCCGGGATCTCTGGTGCCATAGGACATACTGCGGAGCCAACTCTCCTGTTTGTTGGGCAGGGGCCGACGTCCAGCTGCACCTGCGAGCTCCATGAGGGAGCAGAGCTGTCGGCCCTGCGCGCCTCCCCACATCCTGCTCTGGCCCTTGGAAAGGTGGGGGCTCCCCAATCCCCTGGGACGGGCGTGGGCAGTGGATGCACAGCGGGCAGCTGTAGGTGTCTCTGTGGACTGTCAACTCTGATCTGGTCTCCAAGTTCCACCCTCAGCACCAGCCTTGGCGCTGGAAGGGAAAGGGGCTTCCTGCCGCAGCTTGCCCCCTTCGAGCCAGACCGAGGCTGCCAAGGGCCCATGTAACAAGGGTCACAGAAGAAGACTTGGCCCGGAGGACCAAGCTGGCTGTCCTGGAGGAAGGGGCGCTCTGGGGTGGGGGTCAGAGCTGCCTGGACCTCCCCATACTCCAAGTGCGGTGCCACCATGCTGTGGCTGGCGGGTCACACTGAGCAGGCCTTTTTTTACGCAACCATTTTTGTGGTGGGCTCTCCTGCCTGGTATCTGGGACATCTGCCGGAAATCAGGCACCGCCTGTGGGATCCGCAGCATCTCAGCTGTCGTCCTGCTGCCGTTGACTGAAGCCACAGCCGGCCTGCACCTCAGGGAAGGGGTGAGAAGGCAGTGTGCCCTGGGCCATCAATCAACCCTGGTGTCGCTATCCGAGGTGAATCTCTTGCAAAAATAAAATCAAAACCTCTGTCCAAAATATCCAGGAGCTCTGCCTGTGGTGGGTGAGGTGGGGACCGCAGCATCTGGGACTCCTAATTATAGGGGGTCGGGTCCGAGTGTGTCTGTGAGAGCGGAGACGTGTCTGTCTGGGCACTGTTCTAACTGTCGTCCCAGCCACCAGTTTCCTCACAGCAACAAGACAGAAATATAGACTTCCCTGTGCCCCAACGAGCTTTCCCCACCCGGAGGGCCCACTTCGCCTTTCTCCTTAGACTGGAATTGGTGAACATCTACCCCTTTCTCGGATGAGGCCTGGGTGACCTCAAAGAACAGCTCCTTTATTAGGTTCCCAGTGCAGGTAAAAGACATTATCAGCAAAATCTTTGGGGTGGGGGGCATTTATCGACAGTTGTGTTGGGAAAGTAACATTTCCTTCCATTCTCTTCCACCCAACGGACTTGCTATGTTCCTTCCTTCCATATCTTCTGGACCAAGGTATTCCATATAGCCAGCGGGCAGTGGGGGGCAGCCCAAGGCGGCCAGCAGAGTGGTAGGGACACAGAGGAGAATGCTGAAGGAGATGGGCAGAGCAAGAAGCCCTGGGCCCATAGGAGCTGACCCAGGCCAGGATGGGGCCGAGAGGGGCTGCGTGTGCACAGGGCGGGGCGGGCGGTGAGGAGAGGCTCCTCGGCCAGGCAGACCACCCTGGGCCCGAGAGGCAGCCAAGACCACATGACACTGAGATGAAGCGCGCACAGACAGTGGCACTGACAATTCCCCAAACAGAAAAGTTCAAGAGGAGATACAGGTGGCAAAGCACAGGTTGGATTTGTCCTGGGGATGCCCCAGTTTGGGTCAGTGGTGGAAACGCTGGTGTGGACCCTGAGTCGACACCACCACAGGAGGCAGCTCCCCAGGGAAGGATTGTCCAAAACACCGGCTCAGCATGGCAAGCAACGATCCCAGGCTTGTCTGAGATGACAGGAGCTGCTCACCAACCTACGTCCACAAGAGGCCCAGAGAGCAGGACATGCCGCCATCAGGAACCAGGAGTGATGGCCGATCCTGCCAGAGCCCACAGCCCCGGTGTGCACAGGAGAGGGGTCTTCAGCTGCATGGCCCTCGGGGCAGGAGGGGAGGCCTGTGGCCTCAGGGTGGATGAGGCGTGTTTGCATCAGGGTAGCTGGGCGAGCTCTTGCCCTCCCTGAGCTGGGCTGATGCTGGGTGACAAGGCGGTTCCTTTCCAACCAGGCCCCAGAGGCTGCATGGTCAGACACCAGAGGTGCAGACCAAACTCCCTCCGCCTGTTTACCTTACCCAAATGAACGTCCTTCCCACAGTCCTGACATCAGGACTCTTTCTGAAAGAGAGCATGACTGTCAGATCAAGGAGCTGGGGATTGATGATCACCCCACATCCGAAAGGAGTATTAGACACTAAATTAGTGCTATATCTCTGCAAGTGAAGCAACTATGCTCTGCTCAGCAGTGCTCGCTCCCTCTGTGCACCGCCCTGTCCTTCCTCACCAGGATCACCCTCTTCATCAGAGCATCTCAAGCAGTCTACAAACAGCATACCCGGCTCCCCAAACCAGACACTCGCCCTTTGTATGCATGTCCAAGGTACTGCCTCATCCCTCTACATTCCTCTATGGAAAAAACTCTTAAAATGAGTCCTGCATCCCCACTACTCATTCCACTTTTATTTGACCCTCTCCCCCAGGCTTTCACGCCCAAATCCACTAGACTTCTGGTGAAGGTACTATAGAGCTCCCAGTCACACCCAGTGGTGGTCACTGTGAGTCAATCCTCCCTCTGACAGCTCTCTGGACACGGCTTCCAGACCCTCTGCCCTCCTGGTCAGTGTTCCTCTCCTCTTAGGCTTTGGGGCTAGACCCCATCTTAATCCCAAATATAAACACTGACCCATGGGCTCCCTTCATCCTACACCTCTAACCTCCGCAAGTCACCCATCCCTGTGGCGCCAAATCCAGCCAAACTCCTGAATCTCAAACTCAATGTCTCTAGTCAGATGTTGGCTATACAAAACTGAACCCAAACATGAACTCCATTCTAGTCACATAAGCCTGTTTCTCCCCCATTCTCCTCCCTGTAGAATGACACACAATTGCTCAAGCCAAAAACCTTGGAGTCACTATCTACCGATGTCTTTTCACATTCCAACACCACAGTCCAGGCCACCTGGACTATGTCAGTGGACTGCAAGCCCACATCTGTGTTCTCACCTGCCCAAATCCAAAGACACCCCAGAAAGACTCGTAATGGGAAATATGGATGGGCCACCCCCTGCTTCATATTCTCTAGGAGGTCCCTAACACCACAAGGTCTGAGGTCCTCCCCATAACTTCAAAACCCAGCATGGCACCAACACACCTGCCATTCTTCACCTTACACCCTGCCCCACTCCGCACAAGCCTCCTTCACTAGTGCTGCTATACATTTTTGTCAACAAGATCGGAATGAGAAATCAAGAACGGAAAAAAATAGAAAAATACAACATTTTAATATACTCAAATGCAATCATCATTTGAAGACAAGATGTAAATAAAATGACTGTACAGCTAGAAGCTCCAAGATTATCCCTGATAAATCATTAAAACTTATGAGAGAGTTCAATAAATCCACCAAAAGAAAGATTCGCAAAATCAATCCTTTCTCAACACAACAATGGCCAATTAGAAAGTGTAATGGAAAAAAAATTCCATTCATAGTAGGAGTAAAATCATAATACCAAGAAGAACTGTGTGAAATCTACCAAAAAAGGAACCCATAAAACTTAAAGCTACTTGCTCCTTGAAAAGGATCCCTGAATATATGGAAAGTCACAAATTCTTGATAAAGAATACATTTTGTGAACAGTCAGTTCTCCAATTAAATCTGCAAATTTAGTGTAAGACAAAAATTTAACAGGATATCCTTCCAATATTTAATTATGTAGAAATTGAAACAAAGAATATTTGTTTCAATATTACTAAACTCTAGTATTGACACTTAACTATATGTGCTTCCTAACAAACTATTTAACTATCCATTCCTCTATCCACCCATCAACCCATTTTTAATGCATATCAAAGTTGCAGACATATCACATTTCACCGCTAAACACTTTCTACATATATCATTAACTGGAGTCAATTCTTTCCTACAGATTTTTTAAAGAAAATGTATATACAATTAAATACACAAATCATAATTGAACATTTCTTAAGGTTTGAGATGGACACACTTATTTAGCACAAACCAAAATCAAGTATGAGACATTAGCCTCTGTCCAGAAGGTTCTCCTATGCACCTGCCAATTGATTCCCAAACCCACGCTGGGGCAGACACCTGATTTTACTGCTGTGGTCAGTTTTGCCTCTTCCAGAAATTTCTATCAGTGGACTCTCATAGCGTGTACTCTTTTATGCCTTACTTCTTTCTTTCAGCCTAATTCAATTGAGATGCAGCCAAGTGGTTGCCTGTACTGTAGTTCAATGCTTCCTCCCCACCGCCACCACCTTCCTTTTTTCCCACTGTGTAAATGAGCCACAGTACTGTTTCCCATTCAACGGGTGATGAATACCTGGGCTATCTCTCAATCAGTTTTCACGTGGAATCTGGTGAGCTAATTCTAAAATACATTTGGGAGGAAAAAGAGCAACAATGGCCAAGCAGACAGACATTTCTATGAATTTCTGCCTGACTAGATAAGGAAGCACATTATACAGCTATAATAATTAAAAGAATGGGTTTTGATACAGAAAAGGCAAATAGATCAATAGAAAAGAATTTAAAGGTCAGAAACAGACTGGTGTATGTTAGAGAAACATGCTTAAATAAAAGTGAACATTTCAACAATCCTCACCATAGATTAAGTACAAATTTGGAAGAAAATCAGACAGTGAACACAGGAGAGGTTTTCCTGAGGAAAGTGTTGAACCCAGAAGTCATAAATGGAAAAACGGACAATTTAATTACAGAAAATTGAAAACCATTTGCATCATTGCAATCAGACCCCCATGAAAAGCATGAAAGCTTAAAAGATAAGTATTAGATTGGGGTGGGGTGGGGAGACGCGATATCCTTAATGAAGGCTGAGAAAGGAATGGAGTCCTACTAGTATGTCCTCATCTTTGTCTTCATGGAGGTCGTCGTCATCATTATCATCATCACCATCATCATCATCATCTCATCATTGCTACCCAGTTTGCAGGAAGAGCGCCCCCCAGTGGCAGGCCTCGTCCACAGGTCACCTCACACACACCATGATTTGCCAAGGGGATTATTTTCTCTTGAAGGTAAGGAATCTGGGGCTCAGACTTGTCCAAGTCTCACACTCACAGAACAGGGACACTCTATTCTGTGGGTTCTCTGGCTCCAACTCCTTCCCTGGATTCCTTTCACGCCATTGCAGCATCAGGACATACAGGAAGCCTAGGACCCCTAATAGACTCACTGGTCCTCCAGTGGGACACACCAAAAACACCCACTCCCCTTGATATAGGGCAGCAAGGGGCACTAAATCTGGCCAAGGACACCGTCCTAATAGTTTACCGTTAACTGTCTGAGTTTTTCACCCGCGCACACAATTGCAAGATTACTCAGGTTCAGAGAACAATAATGGCATTTATTTAACAAACCAGAAAAAAACAAAGAGTTACTAAGGCCAAAAATGGCCATTTACCTCGCCCCAAGCAGTGTCTAGTGTTTTAAGTCCTAAATAAAAAGCAGCTAAGATAGCATCTCTCTGCCACTGAGGACCCAGAACTCCTCTTCTGAACAATAGGCCATGTGCTCAAGATGGCATCTTTGTGCCTGGAGCACAAGCAGCCAGATGATAGGCCGGGTTCTGGCTCACAGTGACCGGTAAACTATTTGGACAGTGTTCTTGGCCAGTTTTAGTGCCCCTTGCTGCCCTGTATCACCTTGGCTGGCATTGCACCATGCCCATCCGAAATACAGGGTATTCAGCTGACTAGGGTTCCCCTTAGTATTCTAAAGTTGGGTAGGTTATCTGGAATCCACGGTCTCCACGACCCTATGCAAACAAACACACACATATGTGTATCTATTTAGTACTAGAATCTCAACTTTTCAGGTTACCAAAAACAATAGTTTTGAATGGTGTTGTCCCTGAGGAAAATTCTGATGTTAAGAACAGAGCCTGTGACTTCCTAGCACTTGACGTTCAGCACGTGACGCTATTTGACATGCAGGCAGATGGTGCAAGTGTGACGTGACGCTGTGGCTGACCTGGGCCCAGTGTCCTTCCAGCCGCCCACCCCTCCTCTGTGAGGACGTACACCAGGTATTTTAAAAATAGCCCAGTTGTTCTGGGCTAGAAATCACCCACCCCTGCCAACTCTCTGTTTAGAGTCTCTTCGCCCTCAACTTGTCTCCACAGGCTGAGCACATGCCAGGCCCTGCCCAGAGTCCTCAATCTTCCTTCAGGTTCTCAACCTACCTGAGCTCCTTCTCTCCTCCCAGCCTCCTACTCTTTCTGGCTTTCCCTGGCTGCTCTTCCTGCCTTTTCAGGAAAGTTCCTTTCATGCTTACACACCAGTGACAGATAATGGTTCCCAATGGTTCTTCTCTCCTGACAGACTTGTAACCTTAACAACCAAATCCAGAAAATTCTGGCACCGTGGACATCAATGAAGGAATCAGAAGAAGGAACAATTTTGGGACAAGTTAGGACTTTGGTTGCCAAATCCCATCCATTCTCTCACAATCTGCACACACTGCTCCGTTTTACTGAAGTGAAATAAAAGTGCACAGAACAGTGTTATCCAAGTCCTCCCAGGCACAGCTCCCCATCTCTCATGGCCTTACTCACAGAGACATACACTTACCCCACACCAGCTGCCAGTAATCTTTCTTAGACATCCCATCAGCATGAGGATTCTAGAGTCTATTTTATCCACAGCTGTCGTCTCTCCACAGAGAATATATCCCAACTGTACCTACCCATTCCTTGTTGAGTTTAAATCATAGATTGTTGTTATTCAGAGAACTTTCTTAGGTTCCATCAATAGGGGCTAGGTAGGCCTCCCCGGTGGCGCGGCGGTTAAGCACTGTGCTGTGGAGCTGTCGGCAGCGGCGACGCGAGTTTGATGCCCAGCCAGGGAGAATCCCACATGGCGTGGCAGACCTCTCCTGCCTCGCCCGCTGCTCCCCTCAGCAGTGTGTTTCTGATCTCCGCTCTGTCTCTGGTGAACCCTCTCGCCGCCCCACGTCTCTGGCCTGTACCCCAGCTTGTATGTATAAATAAAAAATAAATCTTTAAAAAAAAAAATAGGGGCTAGGTAGGAAGCATCACCCGGATGAGAAGGAAAGAACATGAAGCCACAACTCCTCTGAGGAAGAACAGAAAACATTCATTTGGAAGGATTGTTCTTAAATGCTCCTATGGGTAGCATAGGAATGGATAAAAGAGTAAATAGAGGGGATATGGAGCTCAAGGGTGAGTGCAAGCTGAGGGCCAGTATGATCAGTCTGCACACTCAGAGTAGGGGTGGAGCCGTGGGTGCCAGCAGAGGGGCCCAGCTTTCCTTCCTATAGAGCTCAACCTCCCTCTAAATATTTGCTGGACGGGGCCTCCCTGGCGGCGCAATGGGTTAAGCGGAGCACTGTGAAGCTATCCAGAGCCACTGCAGCATGAGTTCGATCCCCGACGAGGGAGCTTCCCACATGGCACAGCAGACCTCTTCTGCCTCGCCCGCTGCTCCCCTCCGCAGTGTACTTCAGTCGATCTGTCTGTTCTGCTCCCCACTCAGTCTCTGGTGAATCCTCTCACCACTGCACACCTCTGGCCTACACTCCAACTTGTATGCGTAAATAAATAAAATCTTTTAAAAATATTAAATATTTGCTGGACAAACTGTCAAAGGTCTTCTAGACAGAGATGTGCTTGGTTCAGCCCGTAGCCCAGATCTGCGGCGTCAGTACGCGTGCACACCGCCCTGGTGTTGTCAGAGGCCTCCTTTATGAATAAGAGCACTGACCTCCCCTTCAGTGGGGATTTCTGCAAAGACCTGTGCAGACTCCAGCCTCTGACAATCCTTCCCAAATGGGCTATGAGTCCTTGTGTCTGCTGGGACTGGCAACGCCATGTCCTGAGCTGTGATTCACACACTCGGATTGAGCAAACAGCTTCCCTGCTCTGGTTTTTCACGGCGCATTCACAGACACATGATTTCTGTCTGAAAGTGTCGAAAACAATTATCTCATCCCTCATTGCCTCGGCTGCCAGGACCTGCCCTGACAAGTCCAAAGTCCAACTGTGCCTCCTACTCAGTGACAATATGATTTAGAGGACAGTTTATTTTAAATTGCCTTAGAGTAGAAGACAACAAGAATCAACAATTTCACTTCTGTTTAACTTTGTGAACAGGGATTCATTTCTATAAAGCTATACTGGGAATATAGAAATAAAGCTATGAAGACAATGTTGTCACCTGTAATTTAGGTTTGACCCTGGACATTAATTTTTTTTATTTCCTGTACCTTCTTATTAACTCAGACATGTCCTGCCTCATTCATTTCCTTGCGCTTGAACATATATATATATATTTTTTTTACTGCATTGATTTCCTTAAGTGTTTCCTATTCCTTGACATCTTTCTCAATTTAAGACTCAACTTTCCCCCAACTATCCAAGTATTATTTGTTATATTATTGCATGAGTTTATCGATTCTCATCAAATTAGATCATTTCCAACCTAGAGTACTGTGGGAACACACACACACACACACACACACACACACACACACACACACACACACATGCATACCCTCCTCTAAGCATCTCCTGCAGATGCTGAATGCAGAATTCTAGGGTATATGATCAACACTGATTGGTGTTCTTCTCCTGGCACTATATCCATTAGTGCTTTCGAACCTATTGCTGTGAGTTTGCTGAATTCTCCAGTAGAACTTAATTGCTTATGAAGAAGCCTGAGAATGCCACATTATTCTGGATAATCACTGCCGTAGGTTGAGTTATTCAGGAAGCAGGTGCATGACCAAAATAAATGATTGTTGGTGTTTTAAGCCATTAAGGTTGGGGTGCTTTGCACCTGCAGCTCAGTGGTACAGGTGGGTTCTCCTGTGAGGTCTCAGACAGGCTTATCAGTATCCTGGCTTCCTATTTTCCAAGTTCATTTTCTTTCAGTCCCATCCTGTTCGTTCCATGTATGATCACAGAACAGAATTAAAGATGATCTATTTCATATACCCAAAAGGCTCACCTATTTTGTTCCAAAAGTCCTCAAAAATGTAAAAGAAAAAAATCATGGCATACAGCTGCTGCTTCACTGTACATTTTTAAATAATTTCAAGTTGGAATTTAAAATTACACTGGTCAACAGTGAGATCATTACTGACTTTAAAAGGCCCTAATCTGTAGTATCTTGGTGTGCTGAACATGAATGTTAACCTGAAAAAATTTTATTAGCTCTCATTTTGAAGATATTTCATATAATTCATTTTATATGTTTCACCGTGTAAATTTATCCAGTAGGACTGCAACAACATCCTAAGTCAGCCTGGAGTGATGTAATATTGCATCGCATTGCATAATGCCATCATGCACACATGCATCCAGAGTTGATTGCATCATTTTCTGATGCATTGCAATACTACTGCCAGGCAGCTACTGAAGTAAGCTGATGTCAGCAGTGCACTATATAAAGCCCTGTCAGAAAGGTTGAGCATTGAAAATATTTCAGACTTTGTGTGAGACAGTTTAAGCTACTGTTCCATAGAATTGTTATTATTTTATCCATTTAGGCACAATACAGAACAGCAATGCCTCTAAAGTGTGTTAATAGCGTGGACAATTTCTGCTTTATTTGTGGGGAAGTGACATTTGCCAACCAGAAGAAAAGTATCACTTCTCAAGTGAAGAAGGTTTATCATCTTTACTTCAGATGCAAGGTTGGTGACCAAGATAAACCTTGGACCCCGCATATATGTATGCTGTGCTACATGTACAACACAGCTTTCACAGTGGTCCAATGGCAAAAGACCATCAATGCCGTTTGCAGTCCCCATGGTGTGGAGAGAGCCAAGCAACGACATGAAAGACTGTTACTTCTGCTTGGTTCCTCCTCTTTCCGTCAGAATAATGAAGCAAAAGTCGTCGAGAAGAGTCTACCCAAACATTCCATCTGCATTGAGACCAGTTCCACATGGTGAGGGACTTCCTATTCCAGAACCTCCAGCACAATATTCGCTTGATTCATCAGATGAGGACAAGGGTGAGCCCACCTGTTCTTCTCCTGTTCCATCAGCATGCAGTGATCCAGATTTTCACTGTGGTGCATCATCAACCCCACACACACTAACACAGGAAGAACTAAATGACCTGGTTCATGATTTGGACTTATCCAAGAACAAGGCAGAATTGCTAGGATCAAGACTCCAACAATGGAATCTTCTAGAAGATGTCACAATTACTTGATATTGAAAACGCCACTAGCAGTTGGAGCCTTTCTTCAGAAAGGAAAGTACTCTGGTATTCTGTTCTGTTATTGAGGGCCTCACGAATGCCTTAGAAATCACTCATGATGCACAAGAATGGAGACTATTTCTAGACTCTTCGAAACTGAGTCTTCAGGCTATGCTTTTGCACAATGGAAACCGTCTTCCATCTATTCTATTCCTGAACAACTGTACAAGAGATAAGCGAAGAATCTAAGTAGTCTATGACTTGATTTTTTACAGGTATTAACCGTAGGCCTATTACTATTGGCATGCATTTCATGATGTAAACATCAATTTATTGCAGATTACAAAAAAAAAACTAAAGCCAAAATTAGAATTTGACTGTCATATTCATGTTGAGCACATACAAATTGATGGGAAATGCTAATTTACTTTCAGTAACATGACTTTGGTGAAAATTTGTTGACCAGTGTTATATATACTATATAAAAATATTATGTGATGATACATTAAATTTAAGATAAAAACACTTAATATGGAAACTTTCTCTGGTGGCAAGTAACACCAGGTCGTGTTTCCTGCCACAAGGTAAATGAGGAGCAGCTGGCATGGGCTAGGCCTGTCCACACTGCTGGAGTCAGACACACATGTGGCCACAACACACACACATCTGTCTTTCTCAAAATGAATGAGTATCTCTTTGGTTTAACTGGGAAGTTTACAAGTTCTAGTGCTTATATGTAAAAGGATCAGTCTTTGTATACCAGATGGAACAGAGCATATTAGCACTGTCATAAGAGGTGCAGGGATTTCACAGAAAAATCTCCACCCACAGGTGCATGGATTTGCTCTAGATGATGTGAATAGTCATGGTGTGGAGTCCATTGATATGAGAACAATAAGATAAAGTGAGGGATTGACACTACTTGCTTCCGTCCCACTTCTGCCTGCACCCCAGTTCTGCAGGAACGCTTCCAAGACTCTGCAGTCTGAGGGGCAATTACATATAAGGTAGCCGGCAGGGGTCTCGTAGCCGGCTGCCACAGTGCAGAAGACCTTTGTGCATGTACTGTACAAACCCTATTTATGTGCCCAGACTCTCCATCAAGGCCCTGACCCTCCCTGCAGTCATAGATGTGAAATCTCACGTGTCTGAACTGTTAGGTGTCACATATTTCCAGGATTGCCTGAGTCCCAGCAACTGAGTGTATTCCTGCTGCAGAAGAACTTTTCTCCAGAGACTCGAATGCAGACTGTATTTTCCAAAGATGGTCCTAACAGTATGTTCTGATCCACAGTTCATCTACAATGCTGGTCACACCTTTTGACCACTTTCTCCCATAGAATACAGAAGACAGGTCCTTACCAGACCTGGAAAGCTTCTCCTACCTGTTTCCTGGAAGCTGGAACCCAATTCCAAAGCCCACCAGCTGTGAGTAATGTAGTTCCACTGGATGGCCCTGAGGGGTAGAACAGCACAGGGAGAGGGATCAGGCGGCGTGGGGAGCAAGGAGCAATGCTCAGTTAGCAGTCATGGAAGGAAGGAGACATCTTGGAAGTTTATCTTCTGGTCCAACCAGTGGAACAGAAACCAGCATTCCCAGTCCAGCCCACTCCAAATTCCAGATTCACAGAATCAGGAGTTTAAGCCTTTGGAGTTGCTTGTTCCATAGCAGCAGATAACTGAAACTGGCTCCAAGGTATGTGTATCTAGATTTTGCCCAGTCCCAGCCTTCTGTGAAGGATGCTACCCAGTAATCCATTCAACGCCATGTCTTCTAAAGATAGCATGCAAACCTGTGCCTGTGATTAATGGGAGAAACATTCAGTGAATTTACCCTGCACTAGGGCCAGCGCCCCCATAATATATACAGTCAAGTGTCACTGAAAGATGGGGATATTTTCTGGGAAATGCATCATTAGAAAGTCTCATCATCATGTGAGCATCATGGGGTGCACTTACACACCCCTACATGGTACCCTACCACCCACCAGGCTCCACATAGGGACCACCAGCATGTAGGCAATCTCCATCTTTAATTGAAATATCCCTGGGCAGTGCATGATTGCATGCCGCTATTCGTCTTTCATGCCTAAGACGACCATGCTTTCTGAGCCAAAGACCCAGGCGCATGATCTGATAATTACACTTATTGTTAGGAGTGAAGGGAATATTTAAAATAAGCTGTCCCCAGAAAACCACAAAAGTTATGAAAGCAATACTTAATATCTGTCTTATTCTATGAATGAAGCTTGGATGACTTATGTTCCCTCTCTAAGTCTCATTCTTCTGACCTTTACATTAGTGAAAAAAATACTATCTGTGGGCAGTTGGGGAGATTGAAGGAAATAGCTCCCAGAATGCAGCAGAATACTTGGCAGGTTGAAGAAGTGCCCCATAAATATTTGCTAATTATTATTTTGTAATTGTTCTTTCTTTATCATTCTTTCATAGTGACTTGAATATGGTAAGTGTTCCACAAATGCTTGTTTTATTACCTTTAGAATTGTTTACTGGGGTTGTGGGGCTCCTGAGCTTATTTGGGTTGGTAGTAGAAATCAATTTATTGTTGTTGCATAACAGACATCCTGCTTCCTTGCTAGTGCAGACAGGGCCCACTCTCATCCAGGGCCACACACAATCCTTGCCTGGTGACAGCCTCTATCTTCATAGTCAGCTACAGTGCATCAAATAATCCCCATACTCGAATCTCTCTGACCTCCCCCTCCTCTGCTATCAGCAAGAATAAAACTTGACTCTTTAAGGGGTAATATGATTCGGTTTGGTTCCCCAATGATGGTCTATCTTAACCTAATCTGGGTAGTAACCTAAATTCAATTGGCAAAATTCTTTTGCTGAGAACCTAACGTAATCATGAGAACAATGCGGGGGCAGAGGTCACCTTACAATTCTGTACACCACAGTCCAACCACTGCGGGTATAATTCACATTCTTCTCACCCCTCACAAAGCTTGCACAGTTATTACCCCTCTGCAACACCAATTAGCTGAGCATCATTGCTCTGAAATCCAAAACTCATCACCCAAGTCATATAGATCAGGTGTGGATAGAGTTCCCTTGTGCAGTCCACCAGGTACAGTTCCTGGGGTACACTTGTCCTCACCCATGGAGCCAGAGATAGAATAACTGCCCCAATACTTCCAAATACAATGGTGCAGGGGTAGCAGCCACACATATTCCAATTCAAAGGAAGAGGGGGTGGGGTTTAGGGATGGGGACAATAGAAGGTACAAAGAAGTCTTCTGCACAACCTTGAAACCCAGCTGAGCTGAGCAAAGTCTACTTGACCTCAAAGCCTAAGAATCATGTCTCTAGGCAGCTCTTTACCTCCATCTCCATCTTCTGAACTTTTAGTCAGGATCCCTAGTCCATAAAGGGTAACACATTTTTGCAGATTAGTAACTTTACAACTTTGTATGATCAGTGCTCCATTTAGTGCAAGATGGCAGGATTTCTGCTGATATAATTTTTTTCAAGAAGCTGTGGGTCATTGGTTTATTTTCAGTGGGTTTCGTTGCCTTAAGTTATATGCACAATTTTTCCCATGTAATTCCTTCTTTATCTTTTGCTATCTTCTGCTCTACATTCTGCTGAGAGGACTAAAGGACAGTATCCTTAAGCTTCCCAGTGGCCCTCTGGTTTGATGGAGAAGTCTATGAGGAATACCCTCGATTGCCTGGAAGAGCCACCTCTATGGCTGAGTGCCCTAGACTGTGGAGCTTCCCAGGAGTCCAGAGAAGACATATCAGCCTTTTCTCCAGCTCACTGTTTTGGCATCTTCTTCTGACTTTTGGAATCTCTTGTTCTTGTTGCATCAGGAATTCTTCCTTCAATTTATCTCTCTACTCTCATGTTTTACTATGCACAGAGAGTAGAAACCAAGCAACACCTCCACCCTCTGCTTGGAGGCCTCCTCAGTGATCTATCCAGGTCCACTGCTTATGAGTTGTTTTCCCCTTCAGGGCTCAGAGTCACGGAGCTTCCGGAGGCCCCTCCTTCCTCCGCCCCTACGGCTCCTCACTGCGTCCTCATACTCACCGGTAGTGCACATAAAGTTGGAATTTCTATTAACAATCTGATCAATGTCTCAGGTTTTCTCTAGAATACTCCTCAGCCTTCAACGGCAGAGTCCTTAACATGCATATTTCAGTCAACGAAGCAAATTGAAATCACTGAGTCCGCAGTCTCTTCTTAGAGAACAAATAATAATAAATTCAAAATGATCCACCCTTGTTGTCCCTCTACCTTGAAGCCAAGTCTTTAGGATCTGTTTCTACGTATGTCCCCAAGTCTCTGGCAATATAAATGAGAACATCACCCAGCTCTCTAGAGGATGTCACAGCCCCCTGTGAATCACACTTTGCCTTACCCCGCAGGGCCTGCTGGAACTTGAGTCTAGTTTGAGTCTGGAAGCAGAGGTGGGGAGAGTCTAAAGAGAATCAGCAATACTGGGATGACACCCCCCACCCCCACCCCAGTCTCAGGGGCAGGGCTGGGGGTGGGGGGCAGGGCCAGTCTTCAGACCAAGAGGGCTGCATCAGGAAAAGCCCAGTTCTGCCTGCTCCTGTGTGTCCTTTACTCTCTCACACAACCTCATTCACAGCTCTGGTGACACGGATGTGGAGGTACTCCCCACACCAAGTAATTCAGTGGTGCCAGCTAGATGTCCTACAATTTCATTCAGTGCTAACACTATCTACCTAGAAAGAATGTCAGATCCCACATGTCAAGGGCTCAGCCCCACAGGACAGCCGCCCAACCCCGCATTTCAGATCCAATTGCATAGATCCTAGGTTACCCACAACTTCTATTCCACTTGGCTGCAAGTCAGAGTTTCCCACAATCCCCTGCTTAGGTTTGATTGATTTGCTAGAGCAACTCACAGAGCTCAAGGAAACCCTGGCTTAGGTTTACCAGCTTATTGAGTATCATGATAAAGGACACAGATGAACAGCCAACTGAAGAGATAGATAAGGTACGATCTGGGAGGGGCCCCAGCGGAGAAGTTTCTGTCATAGAACTTCTGATGAAGTTGGCGTGCATCACGGCACTAATGTGTGGATGCGCTCACTGCCTGAAAGCTGTCTGAGCCCCAGAGTTTAGGGTTTTTACAGAGGCTTCTTCACATAGGCATGATCAATTACTAACTCCATTTCCAGTCTCTCTCCACTCTCTGGAGGATGGAGCGCAGGAGACTGAAACTTCCGAGCGTCTAATTAAGGCTTGAAGTTTCTGGCGACCAGTCCCCCTCCAGGAGCCACCAGAGTCATCGAACAGAAGCGTCTCCTAGTGCTCTTACCACTTAGGAATTTGCAAGAGTTTCAGGAGTCTTGTGTCAGGGATGGAGTCAAAGAAATGTTGAAACTTAAGGTGTCCCTGCTGCTCTTCTCACATAGGGAATTACCTGTGGCTCAAGAGCTCTGTGCCAGGAACGGAGACAGAGGTTGATACATAGATCTATACATAGTCTCTTCTCTGGGTGGAGCTAACCTCCTCCCACTGGGGAAAGGCCATTTCTACCTCTGTGCTAGGGATCCCCAAAACCATACCCCATTCAACTCATAGGGCTCAGCATATAGTTGTACTCACTGCTCTGATTTCTTACCTCAAAGAGATTAAGAACAAAAGCAGCAAAGGAAAAAGCACAGGACTGGAGGAAACCAGGGGCGGCCTTTCAAGAATCCCCTCCCAATGAGGTCACAACAGATAACGCTCCCAGCAGGCAGCTATGACACATGTGAATATTGTCTATAAAGACTCAGCACCCAGGGTTTTTTTGGGGGGTGGTCATATATCCACCCTCTACTGAGCACACAGCAAAATGTCAGAGTCCCACAAGGAACACAGGTCTCAGCATAAATTACATTGTTTGTACAAACACCTGTAAGTCACCTTTATCAGTGAGGGAGTGGGGGGGACCCTCCCCAAATTCAAGTTCCCAGAAATCAACCAAGGTTCAAGCTTGTCAGGAGCCTTTTGGAAGAGAGCCTCTCCACTCTTTCTATTAAACTCTTTCCTGCCACTCTCCAGGAAGACATGATGGCTTAGGGACTGAGGTCCCCAATTTTTTTGCATCTGTTGCTATGCTCTTAGTCAATTCCAGGACCCTATTTCTTCCAAACCAGTGCTCTGACATTAACAAGAGATCCGATGAGGTTAAGTCTCCATTTGCATTGTAATTCTGCCTTGACAGAAGACCCTGGGTTTGCTTGGTTGTCACAATGATTGATGAGTGGGGCTATTTCTGGCATTGGTAGGAAGAAAATAAGGAATCAGCCATCCCACAAAATAGCAAATTTCCCCTCATCTCACATGACTTTTGAATGCCCACTTGGATTTTCACATGGATAGAGAAATCTGTTTATAATTATCCAAGTCTATAATCTAATTCTGTACATGTAAATACAAGGGATATTTTTACATGGGATAAAAATACATTGCAACTTCCAAGAATGTACATATCATGTAAATTAACAAGATATTTTTCTCTATTTTGTCTGGAACTTTACCAAGAGTACTTCATCATTTTAGAAAATCACATTCCTGATGACAAAACCACTTGCACGTTAGCCACAAAACAACACCTGTATCATCAGTCTGCATTTATGTCTGGAACATTCAAAGTGATTCTGTCTCTGTGTGTGTCTGTGTGTGTGTGTGTATTTCAAAATGTCAAAAATAAAGGCAAAAGATTTTAGTTGAATACTGCCTTCCTTCTCTCCAGTCTATACTTGTTTATACTAAGTAGGTCTAAATATATGGCTCTTATTTCCCAGGGAAGTGGTACCATTTCTTTTATCACAAAGCCTGTTATTCATAATGGATCTGTTCAGGTGCTGCACAATTGTCTACTTCTATGTAACAACCCACCAGTAAAACAGCAATTTAAAATATCATGACTGTTTTATCACCACTGACTAGGATGGGGAGGCAGCTTTACCCATCTACAGAGTGTTGATTGCAGACACCAGGAAGCCCAGCTGAGCTGGGACATCCAAGGATGTGCCCACAGCACCTGGGTCAGCCTGTCGTTCAGCTGTGCCCTGTGCTGACGAGCCCTGTTGCCCTCCGGGGCACCCGCCAGAGTGCCACGTGACCTCTCCAAGGTACCCAGTCATCCCCCAGTACTATGGATGGGTTCCCAGATACCACTTTACAAGCGTGGAATAAGCCCTCCTCATAAATCACAAAACATTGCATCCATTACATTCTAAATCTCAGAGAAATCAAGGCCAGCTCAGATTCCAGGGAAGGGGTCTTGGGCTCCACCTCTGAAATGAAGGGAGTCAATGAAAATTTTACATTCCCCTTTGACCCACCACCATCAAAATTCCAATGTGAGCAAGCATTTTGGATATAAGAATCCAGGTACATACAACAAAAGACACCCTTGACTATCGAGGAAAAGCTTGAAACAATAAAATATTTGATAAGACACAGGGATTAGGCATTTGTGCAAGAGAATTGCACCGTCACGGATCCACGTCACACAACGTCAGAGAAATGGCGCTGAAAGTAAATTAAAGCAAAAAGATGAAAAAATCAAATCAAATCAAAACAAATGACATAAAATACATAAAACAAGAAAAAATAATTCATAAAGTATGTTAATAAAATAAAACAAAATGCACTGATTATCAGCTGCCTTAAGTTCAATCAAAAACCACGGCAAGGGAAGGAAGGTGTCTGCTTTGAGGCTGTGTGGAATGGGACTTCTACTGGAAGCCAGGGAGACAGACAAGACAGACATGCGTTAGGGGATCCGTGCCCATTCTCCAAAGGCCACGCCCACTCACCAAACTTGAGGGCCTTGTCAAGGTATAAGCTATGTTTATGTGTATTTCTTGATTTGAAAGAATATAAAATGTTTTAAGCTGTGTCAGGATTTCAATGAGTTTTCTCATTTATTTTGTAATAAATTAATTATAACATTTATTTATTTCTCCCTTATTTTGCCCAGAAACCCTACCTTTATTTGATATAGAATTCCATAGCATAGTGGTTTTTTGAGAAAATTTTATTCTTCTCTGTAAGAGAAACAACCATATTAAGAATTCTTTTCCTCTTAGTTCTCAGTGCATGGCTAGGTATACAAATCTAGGGATGAATGTGTATAATCACGATTCTAGGGAATTTTAAGATATGCAAGACTTTATGTATATTAGTTTATAAGAGGCGACTAAGTGATATGATTTTATAAGAGGAGATTAAGGATAGGGTGAGGACCCTAAGTGAAGTGATCACTGAGGTTTACTGCTGGCAGCAACTCACCTCCTGGATGGGAATTATATTTGCTTTATCTACTGCTGCCTAACAAACGCCCCCACATTTAGTGGCGTGCAGTGATAATCCTTTGTTATAATTCTTGGTTCCTGTGTGTCAGGAATGAGGTCAGGAAGCAGCAGGGTGGCTAGTCCTTGCCCCAGGGTGTCCAGGGCCTCAGCGGGGATGTGAGTCAGGATGGGGACCTCCTGAAACTTGTCCCTTGTGGTTCTGGAGTTGGGTCTGGCTGTTGGCTCCTGGCCAACACACGTGACTCTCCATGGACTTGGCTTCCTCACGGCAAAAAGTGATGGAGAAGGAAGCCAGGCAAGCCTACTGCTTCCATAGTTCAGCCTGAAAATGCCTGCATCCATTGATCATGGCAGATACTGGGTTTCACTTGGGTGTAAGAGGTAGGACTACTTCCCTTCTGGATGGAGGAAGGCAACATAGTATTGTAAAGAGAGTTGTGGGGTGGAATATGTAGTGGCATGAACATCTCTACAAAATGCAATCTGCCTGGTCCCCAAGCAAGGGTTTTGGGTAAAGCAATGGCACATAAGACACATGTGAGATGAAGGGGCCCAGGTAGAAGGGGTAGCAAGGAAGAGAGGCGGGAGGGAGCAGAAAAGAGCATTCTGTAAGGGCATGCCTAGAACTAATGCAGTGGTAAAGATGAATTTTCCTGGACCACAATGAGTCAAAATCTCAGAATCTAATAAACATTCAATGTTTATTTGACTGACGTCCTGAAAGGAAAGAGTTTCAGGAATTCCTTTCCAGAGTGACAGCACATGTATTGTCTCACAGTGAATTTTGTGTGGAGTTGAAACTTTGATTATTCTGGTGATTTTAGAAAATCACATTTACCTTCATATCTTTCAGAGAAAGTAGGAAGACAAGTCAGATTGTTTAGTAAGTAATTTTTGCTCTGAATTCAGAGGTTTGGGAAAAGATGGTGTGGTGTGTGTGTGTGTGTGTATGTTTGTGTAGTATGTGTATGTGTGGTATGTGTGATCTGTGTGTATGCAGTGTGGGGGGTATGTGTGTGTGAGGTATGTGTGGTCAGCAGTGTGTATATGTAGTGTGTGGTGCGTGTGACACGTGGTATGTGTGGTGTGTGTAGTGTGTATGCATGGTGTGTGTGTAGATAGGCAGTGTGTGCATAGTATGTATAATATGTGGTTGTGGTATATTTGCATGTGTGTGATGGTGTGTGGTGTGTATGGATATGAAGTCTATGTGTAAGGTGTGCACACGTGTGGGGTGTGAGGTGTTGGGATGGATGCTGTGTGTAGTGCACATGTTCTTTGGGTGGGGGGTGTCTACAGAACAAAAACAAACAAAGCAGACAGGAATGTGCCCAGCTCAGGCGCTCAAGCACTGGTGCTATGACAGGTTACCTTGCTGGACAGACCAACAGACTAGGAGCACCTAAGTCAACTGCCTCCACCCGGGGAGTCCTCCTGTGAAAATGAGTGGAGAGCACTGATGACCTCATCCAATACCTTCTGTGGCACCCCAGCTCCCCTGAGAACCCAGCTCTGTGCCTGGAGTTTCATAGAAAACTGGGGAAGTGCCTGGCGGCCAAATCCCATGGAGTGACAGCACTTCTCACTTTGCCCAAAACTATAGAGCTCTCAGCAGGCCCTCAGGAAACACGTGTGAAGCAGCGACTTCAGAAACCTCTCTATGTCCAGTTTTTATTTGCCATCTTGGATGCAGAATGCAGGGCTGGAACTCTTCCAGTCATAAGCCTTCATTGTTTTACTCCAAACAACTGCATTTTTTACCCAGGACAATGTCAGGGCGTGACAGGGATGACTAATTTTAGATACTATGAATGAAACAAAAACTGTACCCTCCAAATAGTTTGGTTCTTGTTTATAGTCATGAGTTTGCTCATGTCACCTGAAAGCAATATGGATTGAGATGTAAGTAGGGTAACTGAATCTTCAGGAGCCCAAGTACAAGATGTGCCATTTTATTATAGCACCTGAAACCCAGTCCCAGTTGAAGTTTGTTCTTCCCCCACTATCCTTCTAGCCTTCTCTTTGAAAGGTCTTTTGGAAACACAGCATCATCACAGTCAGAAGACCTCCAGGAGATTGAGAGAAGGGGCAGTGAGTCTTCACTAACAGTCTCAGGACCAGAGGGTTTTCATACGATGATGTCTTTACAACGCCTGGTCTACCAGTTCTCCATTTAAGCTTTGCAGCCTGGTTCTTAGGGGAAGCCTTTCACTTGCCACCATTGTATATAAATCACCTGCCAACCTCACAGAGCACCTGGGAGTCTCTCTCTCAAAAACCATGTCTGGTCAGTGGCCAGATGTGTCTCAGTTGGGTAATATCGTCTGCAATCTCTACTCTGGAATATTCTAAACACAGATTTCATTTCCAAATGAGCACATTGTGTATTTCAATAGTTATGCTTCCAAAGTGTGAACACTGGATATTGAATTAAATGTGGCCATTCTTATTTCCAGGGACCAGTTTGTTTTTTTCTTCCTCTAAGGCTGACCTTTGAGGAATCTGTTCATTTTCCTTTTAGAGCTGTGAAAGAGAGTTGAAGTTTAGATGGATAGACAGAATGAAAGAGAAAGAAAAAGGCAATAAGGAAACCTAGACTCTAAACTTTAACCCATGTATTTCTGCATGATAATGGAATGAATGGGTCCTAGAGCTTCCAAAGTCTCAGTTCATCACCCAGTGACTGAGTGGTAGGGGGCAGGACATCACTTGTTCTCTCTGATCAGGGAGGGAAGTCAAGGTAGAGCTTGACTTTTAGAGAGTCTACCAATGGCAGAGTTCCAGGACAGCTTTCTTTGTGCTGGTATGTAGCCCAACCCTAACCCTGCCTCAAGGTAACTGGGAAAACAAAATTAGATCATCTTAATAAAGGTACTGAAGGCCTACCTGCAATGGAAGCCATGATGTTATCTTGTCCTAATTGACTTCCAGTTTGTCACCCTCAGCACTTTTCTGGATGAAGCCAGTGTTCCTTTTAGACCTTTCTATCCTAATTAAGCACACCAAGCCTTATCATCAGAGGTGACTTAATGAGGAAACTTGAGTTGCATAACAAAATATCTTCCCTATTCATCCACCTCCACTCTGGTGCAACAGGCCTTAGAGATAGATGGAGTGTACACCAGGAAGTCTCACCAAAAAAGGATGGTCTCTGTACCTGGGAAGTTAGAAACTCTGACCATGATAGAGCTAAGTCTGCAGCTGCCCAGTCCTCCAGAGATAATAAACCTGATGCTATTTGCATTTTAATCAAGCCACACCCAAGGGGATTTTCCATTCAATTTGTTAGGTTGTGAGATGTATTAGTTTCTACCTTTTAATTTGTTAAATTAAAAACTGTAATGTTTTTGCCTCTGAGTTATACATACAGTCATGTGTCGCTTAATGACTGAAATATCTTTTGTTTGGCATTTTCATCATCGTGTGGATGTGGATATAGGTATAGCCTACTACACACCTAAGCACTGCAGAAGGTAAAATAAGAAAACATATATGTGTTTCATCTTATACCAAAACACCATCATACAGTGCAAGATTGTATAGTATATAAATTTATTTTAAATTATAAATGATTGATCTATATGAGGAACTATGTGTGTGTGTGTATGTTTAAATGCCAGTAAGTGAAACACAGATTTGAGGCATGTAACAGTCAGGATTCAATTTTGGAAAATAAAATCTACCTACTTGATTGGGGAAAAGTGTAATACTTGGAATTAATGTTTTAAAAATCATCAAAGAAATAGGTTTTAAGCTATGATTCTTGGACCGACTTTCAGAACCACAAGAACTGGTTCATTAAGGGAATTACTGCCTCTGAAGTCATTGCTGGAGCCATACCAGGCTAAGTTTGGAGCTGTTGGGCTAATGCCCCAATACAACAAGGTGTGACTTTCCTGAGACTCAGGAATCCAGAGGCTGAACACTGGGGAAATTCTTGGAGGAGAAAGAATTTCAAGAAGAGGGCCTAGCCTCCTCCTTGCCTGCCATTCCTATTCTAGACCAGGGGTAAGCAAAGTTCTGGAAAGGAAAGATAGTAAATATATTTGGTTTTGTGACCACAGAGTCTGTCACAACTACCCAAATCAAAGGACCATTGTACAGATAGTATATAAGTAAATGAGCATTGTGTGCTCCTAGTTACAAAATCAAATGGCCTATCAGATTTGGTCTCCATAGCCACACTTCATCTAGTGAATCTATGTGGAAAATAAATTGCCTCCAGAATTCTAGCTGGAAGGGACTCTAGAAAAATGATCCTGAGACACCTCATTTGTTCCTGTTAGTTTTTATTTGTTTAAATATAGAAAAAGCATTCTCTAGAATAAGAGGTACTTTAAGGGCTATGTGGATTTGCTTCAGTAAAGAGGCCACCTCTTGAAGAATAGCTACAGTTACAGTTTCACATGATTACATGTATGATAATTTACTGTGAATCTCCAAGAACCATTCTCCTTTGAAAGGTTAGTAAAAGGAGCGGATGTGGGAGTCATAACTTCTGCATCTTGCAACTTTACGACATAGGCTCTCATCTTTGCAAACCTCCCAGGAGTGCTGAGCTAAAATGGGTTTTATGTGGAAGGGTAATTCCATAAATCTCCATTTTACCATTTCCGGCAGAGGGTTGCTCACCCCATGAGTAAGGAATCAATGTGGGCATGCAGCAAATTGTTGAGTACTTCTTTCTTAACTGTATATTCTAGCAACTAGGAAGAAAACCACAAGTTGAGTTGCCAGAACCACTGGACCACTGTGAAATGGACTTGGGCCAAAATTCCATTCATCCTCTGACTTCCATTCCCCTGATTCTGGGTAATTTTAACCTCTGATTCTGGGTGATTTTAAGCCTTGATTCTGAGTAAATTCACATCAGCTCAGAGCCTGTGTCTATTACTCCCTGAGAGCCTGGGTCTCCCTTTAATTGTGCCCTGCAACCCTGGCTAGAAGCTTCAGGTCACATTCAGGGAGCCAGGTAAAGGATGCACAGTACGCTCTTGGGGCAGCTTCTCAGAGTCACAACCCAAGAGAACCGGCCTGCTCCCCACTCTGGCCCTTCATAGGTTTCCTCAATCAAGATGCCAGAGTATTGACTCAAGTGTTTTTCAGTCTGATAGACCAAGCAGGTGTCCATCCATTCCATGGACACTATAAGCAGTGAACCCCACCCACGTGGAAGCCTGTGGGCCCCAAGATTTGACCTGGCTTGGCCCTGCTACTGCTCAGGGCCATTTTGTCTCTGAAATGGTGGTGCCTCCCTCCATCTGCTGCAGTGAAGGCTAGGTGGCATTTCTTTCCAGACCACTGGCAGAACTCACTCTCAACTGATTATGATAGGAACTTAAAACTAGCTTTCCCTTTTTAATTTATTCAATTAAAAATCTGTGATGTATTTAGTACAGACTGTTTATTTTGGAAAGTTTTAAGCATCTATCAAATATCGAATAGTGCAATGCATTTCATATACAAATTAACCATCCTCAACATTTACACACACACACACACACACATATAATTTGGGGGGGAATTTTAAAACCAATCCCATATATAATATTATTTTCTCTTTAAGAACTTCCGTATATAAATTCGAACAATTTATCCATCATACTATTATCATAACCAACAAAATTAACAATAATTTCTAAAATCCAGTTTGAGTTACAGGCTTTAAAGTAACCACCCTTAATATGTCCAAGCAGATTAAGAACAAGATTGAAAACCCTGGCAGAAAACTGAAAACTTTTAAAGAAAAACAATGAACATTCTGAAGCTGAAAAATAAAGATAAAATTTTTGGTATTAAAAGTTCAGTGAGTGAACTCAACAGCTTAGAAACAACTGAAGAGAAAATATATGAATGGGAATAGAGATTAGAAGAAAAGACACTGAGTAAAGCACAAAGAACAGATGAGAAACACAGAAGAAATGGCAAGACAAGAGAATACAGATTCCTGTCCAGAGATGGGCATACAGATGCAGAAGCACTATGAAGAACTACTAGATATGATTCCCCAAACAGATGAGACATTGCAGTGAGTCATTCCTGCCCCAGGTCAGATTCATTCATTCATTCCTGACCCAAGGACATTGGCTCCTTGTTCATAGACAACCCAGCTTCTACCACCACTTCTGCAGTTTCAGTTGCCAATATGTCACATCTGAGAGTCAAGCTGCCTGGGACTCACCCTCAGGTAAAGTCTGACTCCCCCATGTTACATCTTAGCAACTGAAATAGTAGGATCCACATAGCTGTGACGTCCGGACTTGGCCTGACCAGGCTGTCCAAGGCCCCAGCTCCCCAATTCTTATCAACATAGCAGAAGCCTGGGATATGGCCTCTCTGGGGCAACAAACTCAGATGGGTAGGGGTGTCAAACCCTTGAGTGGAACTTTGACAATGAGAGACAAGAACTTGGAATACCAGCAAATAAATTTCTCTCTCTTCCTGCCTCTGATGAATTGTTCTGAGAAAGCATTTTTCTATATATCTTGCCTGAAGACACGGACAAATAAGCACCCAGCAATGTTTCTTCATTGGACTGCAGTCAGCACTCCTGGCATTTGCTTATTTTCCTTCCTTTCACTTCACTCATTCTGGAATTGTATCTCCCTCCATCTTAAATATGCTTTCTTGAATACTTAGACCAACACAGACATCAAGAACAGGTTTACTCAGTCCTACTGAATCCAAAGAGTACACACACACACACACACACACACACACACGCACACACACACGCACACACACACAGACTGAACATAAGAAGAAACTGCTGAAAATCATTGACAGAGGAAGAAGACATTTTTCCTGATGCTGTGGGATTGAGAGTTTGAATGTTTCCCTTTTTTTTATATGTCTCTTGCCTACTCATACCCTTGGATGTTTTTTCTTTTTCTTTTTTTTATAGATTTATTTATACATACAGCTGGGGTACAGGCCAGAGGTGTGGAGTGGCAAGAGGCTTCACCAGAGACAGAGCGGGAAGCAGAACAGGCAGATCAGAAATACACTGCTGAGGGGAGCAGCGGGCAAGGCAGGAGAGGTCTGCCGCACCATGTGGGACTCTCCCTGGCTGGGCGTCGAACTTGCATCGCTGCTGCCTACAGTTCCACAGCCCAGCGCCCAACCGCTGCGCCACCAGGGAGGCCCTTGGATGTTTTTTCAATTGGATTTTTGTACTTCCCTTTTTGTAGAAGTTCTTTGTATATAGGTGATATTGAATGTCTGCATATGTCACAAAGGTTTTACCCTATCGATCCCTTGTTATTTGATTCTTTTCTAACATCCTTTACCATATGGAAATGTTTAACTTCTATGGTGAATGTGTCACCATCGACCTTTCTGTCTTTTGAAGTTTGTTTGCTCCTTGAGGTTAGGAATTTTTCTAAAACTACACAAATAGTCTTCTTCATTTTCTCTTAATATAAAAGTATTAGTTTCTTTACAGTTAACTATTTAAAGCTTCTGAGATTTAATTCTATGGAACAGAGTAGGGAGTCTGGCTTTGTTTTCATCCAAATGAATGAATGAATGATATGTACCCAATCACCACCCTCCTTACCACTATAACTCCATATTTGCTCAGGAAACAGGTTCTGCCATGTTCTTCACTGGAAGCTGAACGTGTTCTACTCCAGGACCACTCTACCTTGGTGAATCTCATAGTTTTTACCATATTGCTTCATGATGCGATATAATTCTGACCAAAAAGGGTGTGGGGATAGTTGGCTGGGGTTTTGGAAAAATGTCTTCCTCTGGGTCAGCATCCAGAACTTACCATCTCACTTCTGCCTCTGGAAGTGGCCCTGATTGGAAAGGGGCAGGACATACACTTGACCACCTGTTGAGGATGCTGACATGGGAGGCAGAACAGGAAAATTCTGAAGCCTGTACATCTTCACAGCTCATCTCATCTGTATCCTCCTCCAAGACTGTGGAATACTCTACCTTTATGGTCTAAACATGTCCTGTTAAATTCATTTCCATTTATTTTATTTTGTATTCAAAATTTTCTTAACTCAATAGTTCTCTTTTTAATCTGGCCTCTTATATTTTCCAAGCCCACAATCTTATCACTTGCAAATAAAGCTAAATCTGATCCTTCTCTTCTAATATTGGTATGACTTATTTCCTTTTTCTTATTTTACCACATTTATTAGACCCTCCAAAATAATGCTGGCTAGTCATGGTGATAAAGAACATTGCAGTTATGTTTCACATTTTAATTGCTTAATATTGTACAATTTAATATATTGATTTTTAAATAAATTATCTTCATTATATTTCATCAGCTTGTCCTTAGTCCTATTTTATTTACAATTATGTTACAAATAGCTCAAAATTACTTAAGTGTTATTTTACACTCTGTTGATATGATCATATGGTTCTCTGACCATATATGTTTATGGAAAGAATTTACAAAATATGTTGAATTTTTACTTTCCTACTTTGCCAAGCACCATTTGTTTTCTAATTTTAATCAATAATATGCTCTTTTTGGTTTTTCTACCTATATTCACATATGGAATTGATTCATTAACTCGATGGATCTTATGTTATTCTCTCTAAAAAGTAAGATTTTGGTATTAAAAATTACAATGAGTGAAATATAAAATAGACAAGAAATTTTGCTCTTTTTCTATGATCTGACATATTTGTTTGAGTAATATGGAAACTACATTTTTCATTAATTGAGACATGTCCACTAGGGACGCCTCTTCTACCAGGTGGAGTGATGCTTCTAGCATACAGAGTACCCCAAAAGTGCTTCCTCACCTAAGCAAACAGATCCTTTTGATGTGGAAAAAAAAAAACAAATTTAGGGAAGGTATTCCAACTCTCCTAAAACTCAGATAATATTTTATGACCAAATAATATTTTTAAATCAATACTATTCTTTGTGGAAAATGTATTATTCAATGGCTTCATTGAAACAAATGTAAATACACATTAGAAGCAATGGGAATTGTACTCATAAAGAGTTCACACAGCCCATCACTATGACCAGAATCATAGTAAAACTAAAATTGTATCACTGAAATGCGTAAGAATAGTCCAGTTCACCAGCCTAAGGAAAGGTCATTAGACACAATTACTCATCCCTTTCCTTAGAAAAGATACAGTAAAGACAAAAAAGATTTCCATGAGAATGCTTCAGGGTATCTCAAAGCAAACTTCTTTCTCTATATTATCAGCATTGTTTCAGATCCTACCAATTTAAAACTGACCAAAAGGTATGGCCATTTACGGTGTTTGCAGAGGCTTTAACTATGAGAAATGATATTATTCTTAGCTCTTTCATAGCATGGAATTATTCAATAGGTGCCAATTGCCAGAAAAAAGTACTGTGTTCCAGAGAGCTCTGAAGCTAAAATTAGATAATTATTGTCAACCCTTAGACCAGCTATTAAAAGATGCATGATCACATTACTAAGCTATTCCAGTTCAGAAAAATTCATATAATTTGATGAATAGGACTTGAAGGCTCATACAGAATCCTAAGTCTAGATCTATTGTTTTTTAGGATGTAAGTTGATTCTCAAGGTGAAATGATTTTACAGGGAGTCAATTAATCCTCCATGTATTCTGTAAGTATACAAGAAGTGGTACAAGAGATTGCGGTAGTGAGCAAATAGAAACAATCCCTGCTCTCAAAATATTTACAATTTAAGAGAAGAACATAAAGATAAAAACTGATAATCATGAATGGTAACTATGTGGAAATAATCTATAAATTAACTTTATTAAAGCAATCTGTGTATAGCGGTGTTGAAGCATTTCGTACACTTTAAATATATACAATTTCATTAACAAAAAAGAATGAAATTTGACCATTACTTCACAAAATACACAAAATTAACTCAAAATGGATCATATGCCTAAGTGTAAGAGCTAAAATTGTAATAGAAAAGAAGTACAAAAGAAAATATAAGAGTAAATCTTTATGACCTGGGAAGGCAGCTGTGCTCACCATTATACCAACCCCTCAAATCATCACGACTGGGTTACAAAGTGACCCCCTAAATACAACACCAAAAACACAATGACAAAAGAAAAAGTAGATAAGTTAGATTTCATCCAAATTAAAAACTTTTGTGTTTCAAAGGATACCATACAGAAAGTGAAAATGCAACCAACAGAATGGAGATATTTTCAAACCGTATATATGACAAAAGGCCTCTGTCTAGGAACATATATAAGAAAAACTCAGACAACTCAATAACGTAAAGACAACACAGTTTACATGTGGGCAAGGAGTGTGAATAGACATTTCTCCAAAGAAGACAGACGAGTGTCCAGTAAGCCCAAGAAGAGGCGCTCAACATCACTAGGCATTAGGGAAATGCAAATCAAAACCACAAAGCAAAAACCACCACACACCCACCAAGACACCTATAATTTAAAAAGACGGACAATAACAAGCATTGGCCAGGATGCAAAGAAAACAGACTCTTCTATCACTGCTGCTGCGATTGCAGAATAGAGAAGAGGCTTTGAAAAAGAGTTTGGAAGGTCCTCAAATAGTTAAACATTTACCACATGACCCCTTAATTCTACAACTAGGTATATACTCAGAAGGAATTTTAAGCAGATATTCAAATAAATTCATGTTCTTGCAAGTATTTACACAGCAGATCTACTCACAATAGCCAAAATGTGGCAACAGTCCAAATGTCCATCGATAGATGGATGAATGAATGGGCGAAGTATGGTAAAATATATGCAGTGGTATATTATTCATCCATAAAAAGAAATAAAGTCTGATATATGCTCCAAACACTATGCTAACTGGATGAACCTTGAAAACATTATGCTAAATGGAAGAAGCCAGACACAAAAGGTCAAAGACATGAATCCATCAATATGAAGTGTTCAGACAAGGTAAATCCATGGAGATAGAAAGCAGGTTGTTGGTTGCCAGGAGCTGGGAAGGGAAGGTTGACTAGAAGGTTCTTTTGTGGATAAGAATGATACTTTGGAACTAGGTAGAGACAGTGGCTGCACCACAGTGTGAATGTGTTAATGCCATTGAATTGTTCCCCTGAAAGTGGCTAATTTGCAGGTGAATTTCAGCTCAAAAATCATAATCATGTGTTGAGCTGCTGTTGCTCCCTTTGTAGGGAGCAGCTCCCTTTTGTGTTTATTGCTTACTTCCCTAAGAGGTTGTATTTGATGAACTCAGCATGTTCCTCTAAAGGGATGGATGTCTGAACCCCTGATTAGCAGCCACTGGCCAGGTACCAGGAACAAGTTGACAATACAAGCAGCAGACTTGGACTTCGGACAACTGGCTGAGCGAAGCATACAGTCAAACACCCTCCCCAGCAGGGCACCACTGGAGCAGTTGCTGCGGACATAGCTTGCATGTTACCCTCAGTAAGTGGGGGGCACAGCAAAGTTCTCACCTACCCACAAGATGCAGGGAGTACAGAAGAGTGGCCTAGAGGTTCCTACAAGCTGTAAAGCATCAAGTGACTGTGGATTTTGTATTTGATTGAATTATATGAAATTGCAAAGAAGCAACCATTTTGACCTACAGTTGCCTTTTTTGACCTACAATTATGGCCTTTTATGTCAAAAATGATTAACTCAGCAACGTCATGTGCTTCAAGATAACTTTTATTCTACTCTGTAGAAATAACTTCTTGCATTAAAAAGCAAAATGTGGGCCTCCCTGGTGGCACAATGGGTTAAGTCTCAGCCTAGGAAGCTATCTGCAGCCACTGCAATCCCCACCCAGGGAGATTCCTACATGGTGCCGCAGACCTCTCCTGTCTCGACCCGCTGCTCCCCTCAGCAGTATATTTCAGTCATCTGCCTGTTCTGCTCCCCACTCTGTCTATGGTGAATCCTCTTAACACCCCACACCTCTGGCATACACCCCAGTTCTTATATGCATAAATAAATAAATCTTTAAAAAAAAAAAGCAAAATGTGACCAACTCGCTGATCATTTAGTTTTATAAATACTCAGGCAGTACAGCCCCAATTCCATCACTGATGGCTCAAACCTGTTCATCCACACACCTTCCATGTAGAGCTCAGTAACGAAGAGGTTGAAATGGCGAGGAGGTTAAGTGCACAGATGCTGGAACACAATTACTGCAATTTCGTATCATGCCCTGTGTCACCTTGAACAAGTTGTTGAGCCTCTCTGTGCCTTCATTTCTTGATCTCTACAGTAAGATTAATAATTGCACCAACTCACAGGGCTATTGTAAGCAGGCTGTGAGTCAATGAGTGCGAAACAGTGGTTGGTGCTTGTTAAAAACTATCCGACAATTCAATGTTCTTGTTATGAACTTTCACATTTTGCCCAAGGTAAGTCTGGATTTAATTCTACAAAATAACATTTTAACGATGGAGGGGAATTTTCAAATGTTCTCTGGGTTTCTGTGTGTCCATGGGGTTACCTGGTTTAGGAGGAATAAAAGCAAATCATTTTATAGAGATTCTATAAATCACTTAGTCCTGAAAATGTTAACAGATCTGTTCTCAAGACAGTCTCATAAAGTTGGAATTCTGAGAGTCTCTGCTTCCATAGGAAGCCTCTATATTTCTAGTCTACTAACCATAAATTCTAACTTTCTGACCAAAGGCTATAAAATGTGATATAATACTAAAAATGTGATACTCTTAGGGGCAAAAGAAGTATGCAATGTAAACTTTGTTAGCATGTTAAAAAGAAAATTCTAGCATTTTTCCTAATTTAAAAAGCCTGCCTTTATTCTAACGCTGTCTCCATATAGGATTTTTTATATTAAATTATGGAAACATGATGGGAAAGCATTGTTGCTGAATGTGCTGTAAGGCAGAGATTTTTGGGTCCTCCTGAGTCACAAATCTGATCCAAGCATGTGTGAGCCTGTGACCAGGAGCAGTGTCTGACCTGTCCCCCCACAGAGGGCCTGTCCCCCCACCCTTCCCCGGGCACTGTCACCACTTGGAGCCTGGGTCTTAGCTGCCTTTGCTCAATGTCATTTGACTTTCTTCAGGGCCAGGCCACCAGCTCCTCTGCCCACCCATCCCCAGCACCCAGCCAGGCCCAGCATGGAGCAGGAACACAACAGTCTATAGGCTACTGAGCCTCAAATGGCTGGAAAAGAGCACGCCATGTTCTCTTTCCCCAAAAACTGATGTCCAAATTCCTCTTTTCATGGTCCCTTCACGACTTGTCCCCATTGATTCCGAATTCACTTTTTCGTCCACCCATATGTGTCGTTGTATAATATAAACGAAATGCTCTTCTGTGGAAAGATACAAGGAAATAGCGTTCTTGTGCCGCACAGACCGCTGTCATATTACAGAACTCCCCACTTTGGAATTTCACCAATAAGAGTGGAAGAAGACGAGAACATTGCTGGGCCATGGGGGGCCGGGCACAGGCCGCAGTAGGGTGGCAGCCATGCCCGTGGGCCCCACACCCACAGCCTCCATGATGGCTGACACCAGATGCTCTGAAGAAACAACCAAATGTCCACTCTGATGTCAGCAGGGAGGAAGAGAGTCAAGAGGACCCGATCTGATGACGAAGCAACCCCCAGGCCTGCTGACGTGGCCACAATCATATGGAAGGAGGAATGCAAGGACAGCAAAGCTGTTAAATGCAACCCACAGCCTGTGTCTGCCGCCAGCCAACCGAGAGTATGGCTGCATTTTATGAAAGCAAACAGAGAAATATGCAGCAGAGAGCAACTGTAAAGTCTGAAATATTTACTCCCTGGCCGTTTATAGGGAGGGCTGCGGACACCCCATCGAAGGGGTGAGTCCCTGAGAGGAGGAGGCTCAGCCCTGGACTCCCCCGCAGATGGAGCTTCGCTGCCCAGCCCTCTTCCCTCTTCACCCACCTCGGGGGCTTACCTCCGCAGCACCCCTCCACGGGTTCATCTCTTCTCTGTGGGAGCCTGTGGGAGCCCACCAAGGGGGGCACTAGTCCAGCCTCAGAAAGTGCCAGGAGAAACCTCTGGAATCGGGCCGTGCGCAGACAATCTGGGCTGCAGTGTGTTCACAGTGTCCCCGGGCCAGGTCCTCAGTGTCCACTTGGGTCTTAGTCAGGCTCTGTGGTGGCAAAGACCTCCAGGGGCTTTTGAGATTTGTGGAGGCCACAGTGGCCTGGCTTTTAATTTGCAGACAATGCTCTTGTCCATAGGAACATCTAGGGGAGTGAAGGACCCTCTCCCTTGGCCTTGGAGCCCAGACTTTGCAACAGCTGGAAAGATGCAGCTAGACTACAAGGAGCAACTTCTTCATGCCAAAGGACTCAGGTGGCCAGGCTGTGCCCTGGGGCAGCTCAGGGCTCTGGCCACCAGCACGGTCACAGGGTGACCCCGTGTGCCCCTTCCTTGCTCACCACGACATTCTGTTGCCCACGGCCTGCATGCTAGGGATGTCCAGGGGAGTGGAGCGGCCCCTGAGTAAGTCTGAACTTGGATTCCTGCTGCAAGACTTGGTCACGTGGCCTGGGTGCCCATTCTGTGTGTGCTCCTCTGGGCGAGGCAGCGAGGCCACTTTCTCTCCAGTTCTGCAAAGTGGCTGGTCCAATGCGTGGAAACCGTGCCCTCGTTAACTGCCCTCTGTCCCTCTTCATTCTCTGACCCCTCTGACACGGCAGATGGGAAGACAGCTTTCTCTCCAGCCCTCGCCTCTGAGCCTGTTTCCTCCAATCTTCAAACTACCAACTTAAACATAGTGCAGAGCTCTATGACAGGGTGTACCACAGGAGCCAGGGCATGTCACCCTGTTGTCATTTGTCCCTGAGAGGTAGCCCCAGAAAGTGTTGGGCCACTTCTCCCTCCCACACCCATCTCTCCTCCAACCTGCAGGATAGCCTATGCTTCCTCCCAGGCTGCCTGCCTCTTGGGGGTATGGTCACCCCTGTGCTTGATGCAGGGACGGCCTCCATCTCCAGCTCATGCACACCATACCCAGAAGCGCTAGTTTGGCCCCTTAATGACAGTGACATAAAAGTTAGCCACTCTTCGTTTTTTTAGCATTTCATCCGTCATCAACTTGGGTGGAGAAAGCACCTGGAGGAACCTGCATGGACACCCCTATTCTGCACAGTCACAGGGGAAGTGGGGTCCTGACCCAGCTCGGGGTCCACTCTCTGGGCCTCATACACAGCTGCATCCACCCCAAGGGAGCAGGTCCCCAAGAAGGGTGCCGCTTTATAATGCACAGCAGGAGCACGGTGGGCCAGCAGGTGGCTGCCTGCACTCAGCGCCTCCACCGGCAGTTAGGACTGTGGGTGGCAGCCACTCCTTAGGCACCCAGGCCAACCAGGTGACAGTGTTTGCCCACAGAGGGAGTTCTCCAGGAGCAGCTCTAGGGCACTCTGCTCCTGAAAGGCAGGCCTCTAGCCCGAGCAGCTTCTGCTGAGCCCCTCCCCATGGCGTTCTCCTCCAGGCTGTTTGGCAAGCTCCCTGCCCGCAGAGCCCTCTGCAGTGAGCGCTGCAGCAGCACCCTGGGCCTCACTCCTTCATGCTCATCTCCCCAGAAGGACACTTGGGGGCAGTCATTCAACACTGCACTCACTCCATCCTCTATGGCTCCTGCTCACCCCAAGAATGCAGCCTCTGTTCAAAGATTCCAGGAAGCTCTGTGCTATCTATCCAACTCTGCAAACACCACCAGTGTGCCAGAGCCTGAGCACAGTAGAAGCAAGTTGCTCTGACTCGGGGAGGGAGAGCCAGACGGCCACTAGCAGGACTCAAGTCACAGTCCTTCCTGGGGTTCAAAGAGCGGAAGAGAGAACAAATTTCATGTCGTGTCATTTTAAGTGGACTTACAAAAACAACCGTACACTTATTTCTTTGCTATTTTTCCTCTTATTTTCTTAACCCTGATATCCAAAAACACTTCGTCTCTCCATGCAGATGTGCAATGTTTCTATATTCTAAAATCGTGGGGTGTAAGCCAGTGCAAACAAGGAGCACACAATGCTGACCAAAACCACAGCTCCAGCACTTTCTGCAGGGTCCTCCTTGAAATTTAGGATTCTCTGTCCTCCCCACAGCCTTTTCATTAACTGGAAACAAAACCCGGGTGTTATGGTGCAGACCTTAGGACTGAAACCTTACTATGCAAACACCATGGGCTCACAAAACAGCAAGTTCAAGAAAAGGGGGGCTGATTAATCAATGAGCTAAAGTTCAAAGGAAGTCGAAATGATGTAAGATGTATGACTAGGACTGCGACTCATGCGAGTGGCCGCAGAGCCAACACTTTCACAAACAAGGGAGCAGGCGGAGTCAGCCAGCGGGAGCAGCTACCCAGCCCTAGGGGCCTCCCTAGAAACTCCCAGCGGAGGGGGATTGCCAGCCAGTCAACCAGGGCTGGCCTGCAGTGAAATGACACCTGCTTGCACTTCCAAAGCCAGTCTGGTCCTTCGTCTCATGGCAGCGACCCACGTGCAGGCATCCAGCATGTCAGGCGCCACCCCACACGCTCCCAGGCACAAGTCCCGATCAAAAGGCAAAGCCAGTTTTGTGAAAGACAAATCGTGTCCTACCAAAGCTTTAGATGTTTTCATTGTGATGATGGAACATTTTCATATCCATGCTGAGATGAAAGCCCAGAAGAATGAGAATGTGTGCACACACATGCACATGTGCACACATGCGCGCACACATCAACACAGACTCCTGAGCAATAGACAGACACATACCCACAGGCTGCAGAGTTACAAAAATTCCTTAACTGAAGAATTTCAGATTCACCTGGGGAAAATGTGTGCAAGAGTCTTAGAGACAGACACTGTCCAGGGCTTACCAGAGGGCTGGGTCCCGAGCTGGGAGTTCACAGCGCTTTCACGTTTCAGGGAAACAGGGGTGCTGAAAGCCCAGTCCCGGGCACTGGTGCCATCAGGCAGGCTGTTGCAGGAACACGGGGGCCAGAGCACCACCTAGTTGTGGAAGAGAACACCTTTTCAGTAGTGGGGACACTGCCCCCCTGCCCTGTCCTGACATTTCCATCTGTGGGAGTCTTGCTCCCCCTGGTCAGCGGGGTCCGCCTGCCCTGCCAGGCCTCCTGCAGAGATGTGTTGGGGCACCAGTGCCTCTGGCTCCCCTGGATTTCTCCATTCATCATGCTCCTTTGCGCGGATGATGTTCAGCTCCTGGGTCACTGGCAGGGAGGAAGTGAGCCTAGAATCAGGTGCCCACCAGGACGCTGAAAGAATGAGACCTTCCCAGGGCAGGTTCCTGGACCGCAGCTGCCTGGGCTGCCACTACTCACACACACATTCACACCATCATACACACACATACGCCTCCATTCAGACACAGGTGCACAACGCATGTTGACAAACATGCACGTATTCACCTTCTCACACACCCATACACATACATAGAAAAGCATGAACACATATATTCATGTACACAACCCATCCTCTCAAATCACACTCACACATGCACACACATGTCCGTGCTCATACACACATGCACACTCATGGTCGCATGTTCACTCACTCACACCAACATAGATCACACAAACACACTCCCACACACATACACACCTCCATCCTGGGTAGGATCTCCCCAGTCCCACAATACTCCATGCTCCAAACCTACTTGTCATAGTGGCCACAGGCCTGTGACCTCCAGTCAACTTGCTGGATTGTACAGTGTCTCCCTCACCTGTGTCTGGGGATCGGGCCAGCCCAGCAGCCCCACTGCCCCCACAGCTAATGCCCCATGGGCTGTCCAAATGCCCACAGGAAGGGACCACCCCTTGGGGTGTGACACACTGCAGCTCCCTGCCCAGCATGCTAAAATGCAGGAATCCCAGTCCGGGCAATGCCATTTTCTTCAGGACCAAAGGAACTTCAGGTTGTGCTGACGCTCGTGGCCCCACCTGGTGGGCACCAGTCACTCCTCATTAGAACAGACGGGAAGCCTGATGCGAAGCTGGCCCTTTCTGTGACAGTCTTCCACCCGAGTGGCACTCACAAAGCCAGAAGAAGCAAGGAATGTACACATACTGGTTCCATCATTTTACTCATCTCCCTGTAAACACCAGGCCTGTGCTTCTATGAATACATGTCACTGAAAATTAAATTGCTTATCTCTATGATCAAAATGCTCTCCACTTCAATGGGCTTTGAGCAGAGGACAGTTTGCAGAAAGTATCAGCCACTTCTGGTAGCCACATGATGCAGGAGATGCCCTAGCAGGGCAGGGGAGCACCTGTGTCTGGTGCTCTGGGGGCAGAGCCTCCTGCTCAGAGTGGGGAGGGCCAGCAGTAAGGAATGAAGATGCTTAGGCACCTGTCCAGCCCTACTGAGTCAGAATGACACTGTAATAAGACCTCCATGAGTGTTGGGGTATCTGCAAATAGGAAAAGCACTGAGCTGGAGCAAGGAAAGGTCATTCAGCACCTCAGGGAGATGGATGAGCTGGAAGTGCAGAATAGGTGATAATGTTGGCAAGATGTATTACATTGACTGATTTGCATATATTAAACCATCCTTGCATCCCTGGGATAAGCCCATGTGACCCTGATGTATAATCCTTGTGATATATTGAATTCAATTTGCTAGTATTTTGTTAAAGAATTTGCATTGATGTTCATCAGGGATATTGGCGTATAATTTTATTTTCCTATGCTGCCTTATCTGTTTTCAGTATTAGGGTAATGTTGCCATCCTAAATTGTTAGGGAGTGTTCCGTCTTAACATTTTTGAAACACTTTGTACAAAATGGGCATTAGTTCTTCCTTAAAGGTTTATGAAATTCATTTATAAAGCCATCTTGCCCTGGGCTTTTGTTTTTGAGATTTTTTTATCACTATTTCAATTCCACACTTGTGATCAGATTCTTCCTAGGTTAGTCTTGGTAGACCATATAGCTCTAGAAATATATCCATTACTTCAAAGTTATCTAATATTTTTTGGTTTATAGTTATTTATAATACTCTCTTAAGATCCTTTGTATTTCTGTTGTAATTTCTCCTCTTATTTCTGATTCTGTTTATTAATATTTCCATTAATATTTTTTCTTTCCTTTGTTGGCCTAGCTAGAGGTTTATCTACTTTATCTTCTTGAAGAAGCAATTCTTAGTTCATTGATACTTTGCATAGTCTTTTTTAAATTATTATTATTGTTATTAATGTCTTTTTATCTCTATTTTTTTATTTCCATTCATCTTTATTATTTTCTTCCTTCTAAAACTTTGACTCTTTTTGAAGTTACTTAAGGTGTAGTACTAGGTTATTTATTTGGATTTTTTTTCTTGCTTCTTACTGTGGGCCTGTGTTGCAATTATCTTGCACTTGAAAATGCTTTCACTATATCTCATGGGTTCTGGTAGCTTGTGTCCTTGATTTTGTTAGACTCGAATTATTTTTTTTATTTGTGCTTTAATTTTATCTTTTATCCACTAACTATGAAGCAACATATTGTTTAGTATCCATATATTTATAGTTCTTCCTTATTTTTTTATACTTGATCTCTAAATTCATAGTACTATGTTCAGAGAGAATACTTGGTATGATTTCAATCTTTGTAGTTTTATTGAGAGCAGACTTGTGTCCCAACATATGTCTAGTCTTGAAAAAGCTCTATGTGCACTTGAAAAGAATGTGTATTCAGTGGTTTGGGGGTGGAGTGTTCTGAAGATATCTGGTAAGCCTAGTTGGTCTAGCTCCTCATTTAAGGTAATTGTTTCCTTATTTATTCTGTCCTATTGTTCTGTCTGCAGTTTTAAGTGGAGTATGAAAACCCACTTATTGTGTGATTATACTGTTGTGATCATTATCTCTCTCTAGTTCCTATGTATCTTGGTGCTCTATCATTCAATACATATGATACATGTGTATTATTTTTTTCTTATTGTATTAGGCCCTTAATCATAATGCAATGTCTGTCTCTATACCTTATTAGCTTTTTTAATTGGAACTCTATCCTATCTGTTATAAGTATAGCTGTTCCTGAATTTTTTGGATTGCCATTTCCTTACAGGATTGTCTTCTAGCATTTAATTCTAAGTCTGTGCTTGTTTTTGTTAGTAAGATGAATTTCTTGTAAATCCAAGAAAGCTGGACTTTGTTTTGAAATTCACTCAGTCACTCTATACCTTTTGACTGATCAATTCAGACCATTTACATTTAAGGTGATGTTGAAATGTGTTTGTTCTCACTTTGTTATTTTTTTATTACTCATCTATTTTTTTTTTGCAGTCTTCCCTTTAGGTTTTATTTAGGTTCCATTTCCATTGTTCAATGTGTTATTTCTACTGATTTTTACTTGAAGGTTCTGCTGAGGTTTGATATAAGATGGACTATTTGTGTGACTCATAGGACAGTCTAATCTCAAACCTGTTCTCCACCTTCTCCATGTTATATAATTTTTGTGTCTGTCATATTTGTTGTTCTTTAACCCCTTTACGACTTCTTTCATGTCTGGCTTGGTGCTGATGATAATTTTAGTTTTGCTTTTCGGTGGTGAGGTTCCATACTCTGCCTTTTGTCTTGAATGTTAATCTTGCAGGGTAAACTATTCTGGGCTGGAAGTCTTTTCTACTTAAGTACTTTAAATATCTCCTGTCATTCCCTTCTTGCTTGTAATGTTTTTACTGGAAAGTCCACTGACAGTCTGATTGGTGGTAACTTACAGGTTACCATTTTTTCTTTTGATCTTTTTAGCATCCTGTCTCATCGACTTTCAATTGTTTTATTATAATGCATCTTGATGTATATCTATCTGTTATTATTTTCTTTGGAACTCTTTGGGTCTTTTGGATCATTACGGGTGGTTCATTTCCCAGATAGAGATGGTTTTCAGGAATCAGTTGCTTAAAAATGCTTTTCTGGGCCTCTCTGGTGGCGCAAAAGCTTAAGTCGCAGCACTATGAAGCTATTTTCTTGGTCCTTATTCTCTTCCTGTTTTCACATAATCCATTGTTTTACTTTGTTTTGAGTTCTGGAAGCATTATAATAACTATTACCTTGAACTCTTCAAGCATAGTTCAGTTGTGCTGGATTGAGACTTCTCTGAGTTTTTTGTTCCAGCATTTATGATATGTTCTTCCTTTCTCTTAATTTTTAGTTTGTGTAGTCTATAGCAGAGGTAAGCTTTCCAATCGCAGCCTCTCTTTGCACCTATTGAAGTGATCAAATAACTGGTACCAGCGAAGGGTAATAGGTAGAAAGGACCTGGGGCAATGAGGCACTGAAGAATCAGGGATTTAAGCTTCCTATGTGCTGTGGGTACCAGAGTTGAGTGGTAGGGACCTGCGGTAATTCCTTCCTCTCAGTCAGCATCTCAGTCTAAGTGTCTTATATAATGTCATGCTAGTTTCTACTTGAGGATACATTTGAACACTAGATGTAGCACTGGGCATGGACTGCAGGTGAGACTGGGTCACCAGCCTGGAGTTGTTCTTTTTTTCTTTGCTAGCACAGAGCCTTATCCTGGGGCTGTATGTTCTTGTTGCTAACATGTGCTTAGACTCTGGTTAATAAAATGTTCAGTTGTTGTCCATTTTTTGGCTTGTAGTATAGGTAGCAGGTGTTTTGAATATCCCAGTCAGTCTTTGGTTGCAAGTAAGAGCCTTGTCTGTAAGGAGACATAAGTGATCCCAACTGTTCTATAATAGTAGCTTCAGACTTGAGACAGTAATCATCACTCTGGACTCTTGCTCCCATAGTCCTCCAGTAGCGCACCCTCTGTCTTTGATCCAGTGCAGTGCCAGGTCTCTAAAGTCCCAAAGTTGGCATGTGCCCCTGAGTCAGCAACTGTAGGGGTTCAGCGCAATAGCCTCCACTCTTTCTCATGGCTTGTGCTGCCCTGGCATTACTTTCTACATAACTCACGTAAAGATTTTCCTAGCCATTTTGCCAAACCATTTCTACTGATGTATACTATAGTCATCCATTCATCTTTCAGGAATTATTGACTTGGTTCTGCTGTAACTTAGTTGTGACTATGTGGAGGAAACAGACCTAGCTATTTCATTCTGCCACCATCTTGCCAGACTTTCTGCATGTACATTTTCTTAAATGTAGCACTATGGGAAGCTTCCTTTTTTTCTCAAAAAAACTAAATGAAAAGCAAATTTTTAAAAATCAATAATGACAAATGTTTTTTCCTTCTTTCCTGAAAACAGGTATTTGGCAGCAAGGAATGGAGCAGGTTCTCTATTGATTAGGGCAGTTGGGTAAAGGGGAGTCCTGGACCCCTCAGGGGCGTTTTCAGCCTTTAATACTCTTTCTGCGCCAAACATCGTGGGGCAAGCCCGCAGGCTGACAAGGCATGGGGGTGGGGCTGGGAGTCTGGCAGGCCTTTCCTTTCCTTTTGGGCCCTCTCTGGCGTTATCTTCCGTTCCTGCCTCTCTCTAATCACTTGTCCTCTTGTAGCCATTCTCCACCAAAGGTGTTCTCTGTGTGACACCGCCCTGATAGCCTCAGCCTGCAGGCTCAGGTGCGCACATTACGCATGCCCGCACCATACTCCAGGTGTCCCCCAGCAGCCATGGCCCCGCGCCCACACTCCTGAGCCCCTTCTGCATTCAAAGCTTCAGGTGATAGCCACAGAGGTTAGCAGGGTAAAAGCCTGACAAATTCACTTACCCTACACACGATACTCATTATGGAGGGGTTTTCTGCCTCAGACAAGGCATTTGGGGAGTTCACTATGGAGGATGGTTGTCACAAAGATCCAACCTCAGTCCCAGGGGACCCATGCTCCCCTATCCCCCGCATCCAGGACCAGGATAGTCCCAAACCAACCTTGAGGGGTCCTTGTTCCCATGGAGCTTCTGGGTTCCCGGTTTTTGTCTCTCTGCAAACAGCTTCCTCAGCTGATGTATGATTCTGCTCTACTCCCTGTGAGCTTCCCGGACCCCAAACAGTAACTGCCAAGGCTCTGGGCACTCACTACATTCAATATCATCCGCCATCCAGCCGTTTCTTCCTGCCCTGATATCTATTGTAAATTCATGGTTGAGAAGTGCTGATGATATTTCCTTGGATCCACCTGGTGGCTAGGGTCAGGAGACAGGTGAGAGGAGACTGAAACAGATATAAAGGAAGGTGGGGTCTTCTACCTCCTGCCCAGACCTCCCCTAGGAGCTAATACTCCCTTCTGACAAGATTTCTGACCTCCTTGAATTATAAACTTAATCACAAAGAAATGTCTAAAAGTTAGAAGATCACAGGTGTAATCCAGCACAGTATCTGGAACATACCAGAATTAGATGGTCAACAACTTTGTTTTTAAGTGAATAGTTCAGAGAACTTGGAGGAATTCTGGATGGCTATTTCAAATTGCCCAACTAACCGAATAAAAATTTCTCCGTCCTCGAAGAATTTTTTTCTCTTATTCATTTAAGTATTTATAAATTGAAGGCAGACATGGTGTGGAAATGATTGTGGAGACTACATAGATACGAGGATTATACTTAGCAGCACAATCTTGGAGTATGAGGTGTTGACGTAAAATTGTTCCATCAAATTATGGTGCCTCTTTTAAAGGATAGTTTTATAAAATATCACACACACAAACACCATGTACTAGTCTCCTCTAGTTGGGGATAAAATTATAATTACTCCACCCTATTCTAAGCACTTGGTATATTTTGGTGCATTTCACTATCACAAGAACCTGAGGAGGGTTGGTCTCCACAGCAGACAAAGAAACAGAGGCACGAGTTACTTAAGTATACAGAGGTAGGAGCCAACCAGCAGTAGGCACTAGCTGGCTCTATGACCCAGACTTTTGTTTCAAATCATCTCAGAGTGGGGCTTTCACTTTCTACATGGTGAAGATTACACATGGGGAAGAGTCACTGAAGAAGAAACAAACCAGATTGGTTTCCTTTAGTTTTAAAGTTCAAATCTAATTCATCAGAGAAAGGAAATGATAGGCTAGCTTTCTTTTTATTTTTTTTTATCTACCACCATATTTAAATTTCAGTTTCAAGTCTCTTTAAAGCTTTACAAAAAAATCCCTCATGCTTTATCAGTAATTTTTGACTGTTTAAGTGGAATGAGCAGTCATATTGCCAAAGATCATCAGCAGGTTGTCACAAATCAGACACACATACTAAAAAATCTAGTGTTTCTGCACTTGAATCATCAGAAGATGGGGTGATGGCAGCTTTCTCTCAGAGCCTGAGGTCTACCCCACAGCACAAATTTTTTTTGTGTGTTTTTCCACTCAGTAGTAAAATCAAGTGTGTAAGTTGCCCTGTTGGCATTTCCAGTCTGTAACTGTATCAAAGGTTACCCCAAGGATTTTCTAATGTAAATGCCAACAATTTCTTCTGTGTGCTATATTTCTTCTTAGTGGTTCTCAGTTACTTTTCACCTTGAACTTTTCCCAGTACATGGTGGCCCCTAGAATGGTATAGAATTGGCTTCAGATTCATGGAAACTTAAGTTGATGCTGCAGCAATCCTTCCTGGCAATGCTTCTTTCTACCTCTCCAAGCCTTGGGCTTCCCTCTGTAAACTGGTGGCAGTAATAACTACACCAATTCCTGAAGGTCAAGAGCATTAATCTCAGCAAATCCTCATGGGTGATCAGCAGGACATACAGTGGGTTAGAGGAGAGAGTGGGTATACAAATAAGCTCCAGGTGAAGAACTAGTACCAGTACTGGTATGGATCAAGAGGGGGATTTGAGTCCAAGACTAAGAAAGTACTCTATCAATTGGAGTACACTTACAATGGAATGGATTTTCACTACAGGCTGTGGGTTGCTTCTCCCAGGAAGTGTTAAAGTTAAGTCCTGGTGAGCACTTATTAGAGTATTTGCAAAGAGAATTCATGGAGCAAGGAAGGGTTGAGCTGAGTGATTTTCTCTGATGGCACAGTGCCTCATCCTGAGATACTCTCTATCATATCACTCTGATTATTTCCTTCATAGAAATGTATCAAAATTTGTAATCATCTTGTTTATGTACCTTTTTTGTTTCTGTCATCTGACTGTAAAGTCTATGAAGGCAGGGCCTTCTCCTTGCATTTATCCCACAATAAGTACTGAGAGAATATTTGACAAATAAAGAAATGAGTGATGAGTGATGAGTGATTTCTAAGATTCCTTTAAATTCTGAATCAATAAAGCATCAGGATACTTTCAATTTATCCCCAAGCATGCTTCCTTAAAAAAGACAAAGAAGTTCTCTGTGGACAATTAGAAAAGAAAAAGAATCAAAGGAAAATAAGAAGCAAAACAACCTTTATATACAGATGACTTGATCTTGTATATAGGACATCCTAAGCAATCCACAAAATAATCTATTAGAACTAATAAAGAAGTCCAGAAAAATGGCAAGATACAAGATTAATATATGTCAATTGTTCTTCTATACAACAAACATCCCAGAAAAATGAATTTAAGAAAACAACGTCTTTTAAACATTCTCAAAAGGAATAAAACCTTTAAGAGCAAATTTAATAAAAGAAAGACATATGTTTCAACTAAAAAACATTGTGAAAAGAAATTCAAGACCTAAATAAGTGAAATGACATCCCATGTTCAGAGATTACAAAGTACAGTGGCAATAATCTCCAAACTGAGTCAATGCAATCTTTCAAGATCCCAAAATCTCAAAAATAGGGCTTTTTGCAGAAATGACTGACTGGTCCTAAAGTTGATAGATAAATACAAGGATATCCAAAGAGACAAAACTATCTTGAAAAAGAAGAAAAATTGGAGAATTTACACATCTTGAATGCAGCGGTGTGGTCTGCATAAACATTTAGATGACAGGAATAGAATTGACAGTCCAAAAATACATGCTTGCATTTATGGTGAATTTGTTTTTAACAAAGATTCCAAGATCATTCAGTGGTAGAAAGACTAGTCTTTTCAATGACTAGTACTGGATAACTAGAAACCAGCATGCAAAGGAATAAACTTGAACCCCTAACTCACACCAGATAGAAAATAAACTCAAAATTTATCATTGATCTAATTGTAAAACTAAGACTAGAAAGCTCTTAGGAGAAAACTTTGGCATAAATTTTTGTGAGATTGGATTACCCAGTGAATTCTTACCTACAAAGCCAAAAGCACAAAAATACAGAAGTAAAATAGGTATAAATTAATATTCACTTTTTTTTTTTTTTTTTTTTTTTTGCTCTCACAAATACAATCAAGAAAGTGAAAAGACAGCCACAGAATGGGACAGTATTTGAATAGACTTTTCCCCCAAAGGAGATATACAAATGGTTAAAAACTTATGAGAAGATGCCAACATTACTATTCATTAGGGAAATGAAGATCCAAACCACAATGAAATACCATTTCAACCATACTAGGATGGTTAACATTAAAAAGACAGACAAAGACAAAGACTGACGAAATGTGGAGAAATTGGAAACTTCATACATTGCTGATGGAAATGCTTAATATGCAGCCACTTCGGAATACAATTTGACAGTTCTTCAAAATGGTCACTATAAAATTACCACGTGCTCAAGCAATTCCATTCCTAGACATATATTCAGAGAATTGATATATGTCCACCCAAAAACTTGTGACTGCTTATATCAGCATTATTATAAGTGGCCACAAAGTAGAGATACTCAGTGCTCATCAACGGATAGATGCACACACAAAATTTGGTACAACCACCATATAAAATATTATTTAACAACAAAAAGAAATGAAGTGTCGACAGGTGCCACACACGGATGAGCCTTGGAAACATTATGCTGAGTGAAATAAGTTAGAAACAAAAAGTCATATATTACTATTTTCAATATCAAACGTTCAAAATAGTAAACCCATAGAGATTAGAAAGTAGATTAAAAAGGTGGGAGGAAAGGGAGGAAGAATGGAAAGTGACTATTAGTGGGTTCAGGGTTTCTTTCTGAGGTGATAAAATGGTCTCATATTAGATAGTGTTACACAATTTTGTGAATATTCTAAAAAGCACTGAATTATACACTTATGAAAAGTGAACTTTGTGGTATGTTAACAATTTGTCAGTAAAACTCTGGTATTTTTTTAAAAGTCGGGGGACTATTTGACTTATTGGAAATTAAAGTTTGAAAAAGTGTTTATGATCTTACATTTTGTTGTGAAAGGTAAATAAAAGACAAAAAAGTGTTTTTATTGACAATTTTACGCTGCACTTGAAAAGATCAAAAAGATATTTTTACATTTCAAGCATACAGAAAATGATAGAAAAAAAACTAAAACAAAATTTACAGATCTACGACCTCACTTTGCAAGATCTCAATATTCTGTCATTTTTTGCCTCAGACAGAAAAACATTTCACCTTGTAGTTGAAGACCCCTGAATATACACCCCCACTGTCCCTTCCCCAGGGTAACCAACATCTTAATTATGGAGCTCATAAATCCTGCACATTTTAAATCTGTACTTTCCGTGATTTATCTATGAACAATATATATGAAATATTTTTGTCATACAAAATTATTCACAAATGTTATCATGTTGTAAATATCTCTCTGTAAAAAGTATTTGTTTTAGTCAATATTATGTTTTTGAGAGATATCAATGTTCTTTATTCCTTTTATAAAATAGAAAAGCATAGTCACATTCTATAGACCAGATTGCAATGTATCGATCCGTTCTCTTGAATATGTATGTTAAAACTGTTTATGTGTGTTCTACTCTTCCAATCCATGCTGCTATAAATCTTCTGCTGCATGACTCCCCAAGAACCTGTGAGTTCCTTCAGAGAACCATCCAGCGGTGGAATTGCCAGGTCATAAGGAATGGTGAGTCCATTCTTGAGATACTGCCAAACTGCCTTTCCCCACCTTCAACATCAGGGTCCAGGCCCTTGTGTCCCCACTATCACGTAACACTGCCAACTTTTTTTGATAATCTTATTATTATTTTAACTTTCAATTTCCTGGTGGCTATTAAAAATGGGCATGTTTTTATATTTGCTGGTCTTGGGGGATAGATCTTATAGGAAGTGCCTATTATTATCATTTGCCTATTTTTACATTGGGTTGTTTGCTCTTTCTTGAAAACTTAAAGATCTCTTTATACATGCTGGGTGTTAATACTTGATCAGTTAGACATATGCAACTTTTATCTCCTAGACTAAAGCTGTTATTGTAAATGTTGCTCTTATTTTTATTACTTCCTTCCTTCTATAGTTTTTGCTTTATGGATTTTTTTCTCTCTACTTGAGCTTGCTGCTTTTCTCATTAAGTTTGAGCACTTTTTCTTCTCCAGTGTAAATATTTCACACTATTCAGCCCCCTCCAAATGCTGTCCTGTTGTAATGGCGGATATATCCAGACTCTGCTGCCTGGTTGTCTCCAGGTATTGGTCTGGGGCTGCCTGAGAAGAGCATGGCCTCAGCTTTCGTGGTGCAGTGGGTCCAGGAGATGCTGCAGCTGGAAGCTGGAGACAACAGAGCTCCTAACCGCTGAGCCACACAGTTGTTCTTGAAGGGAGAGTTAAGTGGCACCTCCCATAGCTGCCACACAAGTCCACACGTCTTGTTAGCAATGGAGGTAAGAAGAGGCCATCACTTGCAGATTTAGGAAAGGGAGTTAAAGCAGGGGAAAAAAGGTAACTAAAGAACACTTCAGTTAAGAGTCCTTGGGAGACACAAGTCTGGTGATTCTGGTGAATCCAGAATTAGGCACTGACTGCTTCTGGCTCTGCACTATCATTGCGAAGATCCATGAAGGAGTATATCTTCCTCTGGAACAAATAGCAGGCATGCTTATTGTTCACTATGATAAAGATAATACTTCCCTGGAGAACAAAGGCAGACATGTTTAGAAAATTTGGGGTTCCTAAATGTAGGCTTCTTCTATAATGCAACCCCCTGTGTATTCAGAGTTCGGGGAATTGGAAATACCTGTGGGAGCTGGGGTTCAGAGAACCAGCACAAAATTGCTATTTCTCTGGTTGTTGCTATTGCTCTAACAAATTATCTGTTTCTGACCCCTGAGTTTCATGTCTTTTGCTGACAAGAAGAAACTATTACACCCTAACATGGTTGCTTGCATGGAGGGAGAAAGCTGAGACCCTTTACAGTGCCTACAAGGCAAGACTTGCTAGAAGAAAAAAACATCTTGTATAGATGAGTCTCAAGCCAAAGAAGGCTCAGTAGGCTTTTCAGGAAGATAACCAGGGTAGAAATGGTGTGAAAATTTCTGTTGCCAAGGAGGCCAGGTTCCAAGAAAAGGGGGCAGTCTACAGACCTCTCTCTCCACTTCCTGGGTTACTTTAAAGGTCCATTTCCCAGGTTAGATTGGAGGAAATAAGAGGCTTTGGAAAGCCACTTGATGACGAGGCTATAAATAACCAATATTCAATAATAACAGTGAAAGGTTATCACAAGATCTCATTTCAGGAGTTATTTATAGGCTTCATATGACATCCTAATGAAACAGATGACATTCTAACACAGCAAAGCTTCTGGTCACAAGATAGTCTTTCACAAATGTCAACATTTCCCTAGAGCAAGCCGGCCACCTCAAGAACTGCAGAGCACAGGTGGCTCCTAACCAACCTGCTGGTTACTCTCAGAGCCCTGTGCCCCAACCATCAGAGGATAATGAGCCACAGAATGCAGGTTCCCACAGCCCTAACCCATGCCCGTGTCCCCCGCTAGCTCTGGCCTATCCTGGCTGCCATCAGTTTGTTTTCTCTTCTTGTTTCAGCACCATCAGACAGCAGTAATGTCTGCCATGCAGACGATGATGGGCTGACGGCTCAGCCCACAGCCCCTGCATGCAGCCCCTCTCCTTGGGTCTGAAGAGAATTTTCGCACTTGACTTTTAAGCAATAGTGTCCAAGGATTCCACTCAGAAGTTCTAATTTGGAAGTTGCTGACTTGGGTCTTCTTCCTCCAGAGAAACAGAAATAGCCAATAAAGTGGGTATGTAAAGTGATTCGTTCTAGGGAATGGCACGTGTTTTTCAAAACTGGCATATCTCAAGATCTGCAGGGGTGAGTTGGCAAGCTGGAGATCCAGGAGAGCAAAGAGAGAGTATAATTCCAGTGTGAGAGCAGGAGTAAAGTCCAAGTTCCAGTTCACAGATTGTCAGGCAGGAAGAAATCTCTCTTATTCACAGAAGGGTCAAACTTTTGGTTCTCTTCAGGCCTTCAACTGATGGGATCAGGCCCACCCACTATGTGTTTTACTCATTTCTCTGACCCAAGTGCTATTTTACCAGAAACACCCTGACAGACACATCTAGAATCAGGTTTGACCAAAGACTTGGGTCCGGATAGGACCCTAGAGCCCTATCAAGTTGACACATAAAATCAACCATCATAACCTGTATTTAATAATATCTTCAATAAATCTAAGGATTCTCTGAGTAACAATGCCTCCTCTCCAAAAAACAAGTAAAGGAAGCAATCCTACTAATCCAAAACTGCCATTTTTCCTTTCTGATGATTTTGCGAGTCAGAAGACTGAGGGGGGTGGCAGGTAGATCTGACCCACGCGCTGCAGGTGGACAGTGGGGAAGTGCACATCTCCAGGCAGAGGCCTCCTGCCTCAACCTGCTGCCTCCTCCGCACACAGCACACCTGGCCTGGACCCCTCAAGGCATGGATGACAGTCCCTACCCAAGCGGGGAGGATGGAGGTGCCAAGACAATGTCACCTCCATCTTAATCTATCAGTCCAACCATTGTCAGGACCACACTGGTTTGAGGGGATGGAGAAGCAGATCCTTGAGCACAGTGGGGGAGTGACAAGGTGACTCTGAAGAATGGCCCGTGGCCTAGGGACCTCGTTCCACCATCTTTGGGAAGTCTTGTAACCAGTGGATAAAGCCAAAGACTGTTACAGGTGGTGCCCCCTGGAGGGGGCTGCTGGTGAGGATAGATAGCCCCAGGGAAAATGCTAAAAAGTATCACATTTTGGGGTGCAGCAACTTATAAGAAATATAAGAGACTGCATGTATCAAAGGCATCAACATTCTGAGCCGAGTCTAGGGGCTTCTACAAGCCACCAAAGGGTCACATGCAACATGCTGGGCTAAGAGCCCTAGGCCAAGTTTATTCCACCAGGGGATCCAGAGACAGAGGCGATCCCTTAACCTGCTAGTTTCCTGATCATCACACTAGTTGAAAATATAGCCCGTCAGGTCTATAAATACACTTGCTCTCCTAAGTTTGTCATATACTTCACAGCATTATCTTTCAAAATCTCAGTCAAAGGTTAGATGCAAATAGGCCTGGTCTGTGAACTCAGCGATCACATTTCACCCTAAGCCAGGCCCTAGCTCAGAGCTGCCAAGTTGCTTTCGTGGTCAGGCCTGAGGTCTCCCTCAGAGAACATGGTGAGATTCCCCTGAGAGGGCACTGCCCTGGGATTCTTGGGAATCCGGGGCTGCTGAAAGCCTCTCCTGAAGGCACTGTCTACAAACAGGACACCTAGAGTTTGAATTTCCACTTGACAGACCACTGCCAAGCCCCCAGAGTCCCCAGAGCCCTAAACATAGGAGCCAGCCTGTGGTCTCAAACAGCAAAGAGGGCACCAGCTCCACTTACTCCCAGGAGCCAGAACAAACTTCCCAAACACAAAGGGCTTCACTTGCTCTCTAGGCCACTTGCATCAGAAATTGACTCAGAACGGAGAAGACTGGTTGGATTTCCCCCCACCCCCAGACCCCCAGGACAGAAAGCCCAGCTAATTGGTGTTCTGAGGGCCTCATGGGTGAGGAGAGTGAGTCACCAGCCAGTACGGCCTGTCCACTTGCAGAAATTAGTCAGAAGTCTGGATGAAAAGAAAGACGGTTTGTTCCTTTCCATCGCTGATATGCCACAAAGTCAGTGAAAACAGCTACAAGTGAACCCAGATGTGGACCCCCATGTCACATGATCCCCAAGAGTAACTCAAACCACTGCCCCAAGGTCAAAATCCTGTCACGATAGGAGAGGAGAGAGGAATGAGAGAAGATGGAAGACAGCCATCCCCCTTGAACAGACACATGTCCAGGCCCCGACCCTGGAGCGCCTCAGTCACCAAAAATCATCTTCACCCCTCCTCCTCGTGCCCACCCACCTGAGCTCTCAGGGAATAATAATAAACAAGGTCCCACTTACTTTCAAATTGAAAAGAAGGGAGGGAGGACAGACAGATTTTTTTTAAGATATATTTATTTATGCACACAAGAACTGGGGTGTAGGCCAGAGGTGTGGGGGGTGAGAGGGTTCACGAGAGACAGAGCGGAAAGCAGAACAGGTAGATCGACTGAAGTAAACTACTGAGGAAAGTAGTGGGCGAGGCAGGAGAGGTCTGCTGTGCCATGTGGGAAGCTCCCTGGCCGGGGATTGAGCTTGTGCTGCAGTGGCTGCAGATAGCTTCATAGTGCTGAGACTTAACCTGTTGTGCCACCAGGGAGGCCCTGACAGCCTTTGACCCACTGTTCCATGGAGAGCCCTAGAGGGTGACCAAGTCCTGGCAAGTCTGACCTCACCAGAGCCTTGAGACCGAGACGGCTGCAGTTCTGCAGGGGAGTAGGGGTGTTTTCATTCTTTCCACACATTCAGTTGGCATATTTTCAGACAGAATTTTCCTATTAAAATGTGCTAAAATTATGATACAAAAACAAGTTTATTCTCAGAAGACTCTGGACAAAAAGCCCACTCACCACAATCCCACATGACCTGAAGGGTTCAGCTTTCCGGGATCAATTCTGACACCAAATTCCAACCCAGCTGGACCTGTGTGGCCAGCCCTTCTGGAGGGCTGAGCATTTACTGCAGAGAAAGGAGTTCACCCTGCCCTCCATTTTCCTCCTGAGAGTAAGCGAGCTCTTGGATTCGGGACCTTCCACAAGGCTCTAACCAAATACTGGAGAGAAATTTAAAGAAAAGGTTGGACTTTGAACAAGACCCAACTGAGCAAGCAAGTCTTATTTCCTAACCTGGAGAGAAGCTTCCTGCTAAAACATCCAGAGGGAAGTACATTAATTAACACAGTCATGAACAGAAGCGGGAAGTGCAGCCAAACACGCGGATCCAACCCCTGGTCAGGCAACCCAGGCACCTTTGCTAGGTAAAGGTGTGTCCAGGGCTCACCTGGTAAAGAGGGATGGCCTGAAACCTGTGTTGGGGCAGGAACCTTACTGTCAGGTAGAAGACCAAGAGCAACTGGGCCTCCTCTGCTGTAAAGCATCAGTGGCTCCGCGTCTATTTTTAGAGCTCGGCATTTCAAAGGTCAAGTGCCTTCTAAAGTGTTTATTTTTCTCTCCAGTGTGTGTGCCCTGATTGAAGTGAGCCCGAGCGAGCTGTCCTTGACACAGGTTATTTTTTTACCTAAAATGCCAACCTAGTTTGAAATTAACAGGATTGGGGTTTTGTTTTGTTTTTGCTCCTTATACTTAGTCTGGCTCCCACCCCAATTCTGGAGTCACAAAGTGTAGGATTCAGCCCAAGGGGTAGATGCAAACATAACCCCAACTCTAGCAAAATAAGGCCCCACTTTGACAGCCAGGCCAGATGGAATAAGTAAAGAAATATAGCAGATGCATTCAAACTTGGAGAGTTTGAAAATAGGGAAGAAAGAACCCATTTCTAGTGGAACATTAAAGAATGAATGAGCAAAAGGTATATACATATATATGTTTGTGTGTGTGTGTGTGTGTGTGTGTGTGTATACACACACACACACACATATACACATATATATACATATATACACACATATACATATATATATACATATATATATATACATATATATATACACTAAACAATTTTTAAATTAGGATGTGACCGTGATTCATTCCTGGGAAACTCAAAAAGTATATGAGGAACAAAATCAAGTCATGGGGTACCAGATGAACACCAATTTACATAATTATGATCATTTCAAAGTACTAAAGATCAGTATGGCCAGAATTATTTTGTCAGCCTGTTAGTAGCAAAATCCTTACTTTGCAAAGTAGTTTGTCCATAGATAATATCTAAAACCCAAGTCAAGAAATGTAGTATCTGGGAAAATGGCAGCAAGGTGAACAAAGACAACAAAGGAATTGAAAAGAGCTGGCTCTGTTCTGTCTGTATTGCACACTAATTGTATTAAAGTTCCTTTCCACTAAAGGTCTTACATATTTTATCTTGATAAGGCGAAGGGCAGAACCTATTTTGAGCAGGCAGGTTTGGGGGCCCCCTCTCCCTGCCCTGTAACATCTTCTCTTGCTTACAGAACCTTCTGGCCCATACAAACATGTGCATTGTCAGGCCCTGGAGGTGGTCAGCCAGCTCTTCCCTGTTCACAGAAATGCCTGTTCTGTTGAGGGAAGCCCTCGGTCATGGTGGCTGGTGATGCCACAGAAGAGACCACAACAGAGGCCAAGACACCATCTGCTCCCTTGGCTTCCCATGACAAACTCAAAGTCAGAGGACTAAACCCAGAGCAAAGCTCCTGACTCCAGGATAGCAGCCATGGGCACAGGTGTGGAAGGGGAAGAGGGTAGGCTGCCTTTGTCACTATTGTTTTCTGTTTTAATGACTGTCCTAACCTGTGCACAGAGCATGCTACTTGATGGCAACAGAAGGCCCACACTTCCAGCTTGGTTCTTCAGCAGTTTCTTGAATGTAATAAAACACATTCCTTTGTGTGGATTCACTAACTGTCATTTCTCTCTGTCAGACTGAAATGTAGTAGACTCTAACAATATGCCAAATTCCTGGCAAAGAGCTGAAGGACTGATGTGAACAGCAAATGCCCTCTCCTCAAAGCCTCTTGAAATGCCAAGGGCTCTTGTGGCTTTATGAGAGTAGCACAAAAGTAACTTTTCAAGCTGCAGTGGCTGAAGCTCTTTGAGGACATAATTTACGCCCAGGAGGGAGGCTGCCTGGAGTGATCTCACAGCAGGAGGTCTCCAGCTCCATCTCAAATTCCTCTCTGAATGTCACTTTCCTGGGGCACCTCTGTTTCTCTTTATTTAGCAGAAGTAAGTAAATTCACTTAGCTCAATTTACTGAAGCCATAATTAGAGATGCCAAAGATAGTCACACGTGCACTTGGGGTGTTTCTATGCTCCTGCTGGATTAAGGGTGCAGGGCAACTGACCCAGCGAGATATAAATGCCCTGCATGTGACATGCAAAGTCCCCAATGTGCAAAAGGACCCCCCAGGGCATTGGGTAAGGTGTGGGTGCCCCCCTTGATCTCTGAGTCAGAAGTTCTGGGCTGGGGACAGGAATGTTCATGATACAAGGCAGGTCCAATTGGAAAGAAGTGAGGCCAGTGAGAGCAAGCATTGTTCCTCCCTGCATGTTGTATGAAAGGGTGAAGGTGACAATAGGTCAAGAGCTGCTATGCTTCTGCTCCCCTGAAGCTCCTGTATTTCATACAGCCTTCCACAGCAATCTGCCAAGAACAGTTTCAAAATGGTCAGACTATAGGATATTACAGGATTCATTGCAACCACAGTAATGACTTGGATTGGAAATGGGAAAAGGAATTGGAGAGGCAGCAAGTCCGTTGTCCTGCCTGATGAGTGAACATTTGGAGGTTACACCCTGGAATGTGTCCTGGCGTTAAGGGTGCTGGCATGGACACTAACCTCAGCCCCCTCCCAGCACTGAGTAGCTCTGGCTTTCTGTAGGAATGCCTCCTTCACGCAGAGCCAGCTCAGTCCCTGTTCTACCCCAGGAATCCACCAGGCATAACCCTCAGTCAAAGAGGGATGAGGGCTGGTGGATCAGCACCCAGGTTCCCCAGCCCCCACTGGGGCAATCTTGAGGTGTATCCAGCAGGATTCATCAGAGGATCCACAGAGGAACCAGCCCCCATCACCAGCAGTAGTAGCCCAATCATTAGTCCACCCTTCACTGAGTTTTCCTTCTAATTTTTCTTAATGCTGCTTGGGATCACTGCCCAAATAAATGAGTTGTACCCAAGTTCTTATCTCAGGCTCTGCTTATGGAGAAAACCAAACCAGAATTCAAGCTTCTAGTCAAGGAGGATTTTTCACCCTCTGCTCCCTAAGCATGAGGAATGAAGAATTGACAAGCAAGATAAAGTTGTCATATTAGAATGTGATAATTTAGTCCATTAGAATGAACTAAATTAATATTAGAATGGACAAATTAATATGAATCTATCAGTTTTAAGTTAGTGAAATTGTGGCTTAGCAGAAAAACACAGCAATCATAGCAGCTCAGAGGTCACCACTGGCAACTGGTTCTAACCCTGCTGACCATAAGTTGAAATTCTACATTTAATGGACAAAAGTGATAGAGCTGACACAATCAGAATAAGCAGGTAACCTCTGAAATCAAAGTAAGGACAGCTGCCCTTAACGTCGTTCCAATGATAGGACATAATCAGTGACATACTCACAAATTTTTATTATTAGGAATTAGATATTATGCATAAAATGTTATAGGGACAGTTTACATTCTCCATTGAAAACTGCACATCACTTAAACCTTATGCCACTTCCAAACTCAGGTTGGATCTCATGGGCTCAAATACAAAACAAAAAACTATGAAACTTAAAAAAAAAAAGATTATATTCAGGATCTAAGGCTAGACATCTAGCTTTTAGACATGATAAGAAAAGGATAATCCATGAAAGGAAAAGGTTGATAACTGGGCTTCATCAAAACTAAAAACTTTTGTTCTTCAAAGGACCCCATAGAGAGAATAAAGACAAGCTGGAGACTGGGAGAAAATATTTACAAACCACTTTTATCTAGGAAATATGAAGAACTCTCAAAACTCAACAACATAGAAAAATATCCAATTAGAAAAGGGGCAAAAGACCTGAGGCATTTTACCAAAGATGATGTACATATGGCAAATAAGCACTTGAAAGGTGTTCAACATTATTAGCCATTAGGGAAATACAAATTAAGCTACCGTCAAACACACCTGTCAGGATGGCTCAACTAGAAAATAGTGACAACACCAAATGCTAAGTAAGATCAGAGAAACTCATATATTACCAGTTAAGAATGAATGAAAGATGTAAACAGTTTGGAAGTTGATGGAAAACAGTCTGGAAGTTACTTAGAAAATTACACAAGCAATTAGCACACAATCTAGCAATTGCACTCATGGGCTTTTACCCCAGAGAAATGAAAACTTATATCCACAGAAAAATTGCCGTTTATAATTCAAAGCAGTTTTATTTGTAATTATAAAACACTGGGAATGATCCAAATGCCCATCAAGGGTTAATAGCTAAATTAACTGTGGTCTACCTACAGGATATTATATCATTCCACAATAAAAAGAAGGTCCACCAATAGCTTGACTGAATCTCCAGGAGACCAGTTTCATAGCTACCAGGAGTTAAAGGAGTGGGAATGGAGTAAGGGAAGTGAGCATGATCAGAAAGAGATCCAGGCAGATGTGGAAATTGTATCAATTGTATCACTGTATCAATGTCAACATCCTGTTGTGATACTGAACTGTGGTTTTCCAAGATGTTACATTGGAAGAAACAGGATAATGGGTACATGGGATCTCCCTGCTATTCCTTACAACTACCTGGAAATATATCATTCTCTCAAAGTAAAAACATGTAATTTTTAATGAAACAAAACACACAGAAAAAAAAATAAATTTGATAGAATTCCAGCATCATGTTCATATATAAAGGCAAATATTTTACTGAATATTAATATCAATAAGTAATGAGAAAAAAGCAGAAATGATTATGGAAGCCAAGGGATTCAGTGAAAATAAGCCATAAAATAGTCCAAACATGGTTTTTAAGTATCAGAAAAGTTTTCTTATTCACCCTCCAAACTTAAAGAAATACCATTTTTGAAGCCTGCAACTATTTCCACTATTGGATCCTAGATGGCTCTTATAATTATTGGCCTTTGCTATATGAGGAACTGAGCCAAAACCATCTCAAACTATAAATCATGCTCAGGTTGCCAAGAACATTACTAATTCCGCATTACTTAAAACATTTCATCAATAGCTGTTTTTTAAAATAGCTCTTGTTTTAAAGCATTCCTTCCAGCTTTGGCCCATGCACAATTGATAATTTACAAGTCTCTTCCTTCTTGCTTTTGAGTTCACTTCAAAGCCTGCATCCATCTGTCTCCTCTTTGCTCAGGGATCCTTTGAGAGACTTCTCGATGGTGTATCTCAATGTAGTGACAATGTAGGTTAAGTCTTCTGGGCTTTGTCACTGGTCAATCTGATCAACCAAAGCTCACACCATGCTAACATGGCACGTTGGACCCCTAGCACGTTGGCTAGCCACAATTAATTTTTTCCTTTTCATATAAACTGTCAGGTAGACTTAAAATTAAACCGAGGGAGGCCTCCCTGGTGGCGCAAGGGGTTAAGTCTCAGCACTATGAAGCTGTCCGCAGCCACAGCAGCACGAGTTTAATCCCCAGCCAGGGAGATTCCCACATGGCGCAGCAGACCTCTCCTGCCTCCACCCCCCCACTCCCCTCAGCAGCATACTGCTGCTGTTCTGCTCCCCACTCTGTCTCCAGTGAATCCTCTCACCCCCCACACCTCTGGCCTACACCGCAGCTCTTGTATGCATAAATAAATCTTTTTTTAAAATAAAAAATAAACTGAGGACTTTCTTCTTCTGACCTGGACATAGCTTTCTTTAAAAATTGGCAATTTTCGTGCCATTAACAAAATACACATATGCAACTGCAACTTAATAGTTTCTCATGTTCTGCAAGTGTTAATAGTGAATCTCTTGTTCAGCGTTCTCATGTGAATGAAGCCAGTATCCCAGGTCAAAGGATGTCAGGCAGGAAGAAGTTCCTCTTACTTGTGGCCCTCAACCGACTGGACAAGGCTCACCAGCACTGGGGAGAGCAGTCTGCTTTACTCAGTCCACTTCAAATGTCAATTTCATCCAAATGTACCCACATGGAAACATCCAGAATTATGTCTGACCAAACACCTGGACACTTATAGCCCAGTCAAGCGGTTAAGTGACACATAAAATTCACCATCACACACACTAGTTCTCATTAACATGTCAACATTAATCACAGCAACTCTACTCTCCCACTGTGTTATCTAACTCATCCTTTGGATCCATGGAAATTCGAGTTCCCAGAGGCACTGCCACGTGCCCATGGTCACCTATAACGTTTCTCTTCCTCTCTCCCCTCAAGTCTGCTTCCCTCTACCACACACACAAACACACAGCCCTAACTCCTTGGTTTTGGTGAAATATTTAATATTGTAAATATTTTTCATTGAAGATTATTATTATGCTTTCTCTTCCAGAATGAATGTTCTTCCCCAAGAATGCTTACTTAACATGCGTGTGCTCAATTTCCAGCTATTAATGGCATCCACTTAATGGTGGAAGATTCATTGCTCACTGCCCACTAATAGAATATGGGCTCAAGGAGATGTGTTAGATCCACACAATGGGGACTCTTCAGCCTTATGGAAGGACAAAATGCTATCATTTACAGCAAAATGGAAGGAGTTCAAGGGAATTATGTGTGGTAAAACAAGTCAGAATGACAAAGGCAAAATTGGATGTTTAAGTAATAGATGATTCAACAAAGCAAACACTTATAAAAACTGGCAGACGCTAATAAATGCAGTGAGGCGGTTGGGAGAAAGGGTCAAAGAGGTTCAAGTGATGTGGTGGGAAGAGAATCTAAGAAGAATTTGGGAAGAGAAAGAGCTTTTAAAATCACCCAGAATATTAGTCGGTTCAATGTTTTAAAGGGGTACTTAAAAAACCTAAAAAGTACTTTATTTTATAAATCAGATTAGGGATGATTATTTACTTAATAATCTCCATCATAAATAAATTTGAATTATTAGTATTACTCACACAAGTATATTAAAATATCAAATCATTTTTTATAAGTTCAGTGAGTCATAAAGCAGTATGAAAAAGAAATAAATTATAAGAAAGTCTAGAAAAACTCAATTTCAAACCACTACAACCAATTTTATTTTAAAATAACATGAATAAAGTCTAGGCATAGACCATGATGGGTGCACAAAATTATTACTAAATAAATGTCATTCAGATATATAAAAAAGGTTGGCCATCATATAGTAAATGTTCATTAGGTCTCATGTCTAGGTCTGATGGGTATTCTGACTTAAAAATAAGCAAATAAATAAACAATAAATAAAACTTTTTTTCTTCAAATTGTCCTCAGATCATGTACATGTTTATATTTTCTGAGACCCTATATGTCCAAAATAACATTTTTCTGTAACATAAATGCCATTTTTTCCCAGTATAATTTGAATAACAGTGTTTTTCCCCTTAATTTTTTCTATCTCCAAGGTTATTGATGAAACATCTAAAGCTACTCGTATTTTTTCCTCATGTTTAATAAACTTTTAAAAAATTGACTGCTTATCAGTGTTGTTCACTTAATTTTATGATTAAATTCACTGGAACATGGTCAAAGATGTGCCTTTGTTCATTCTTCTTGTGACTCAGCAAAACCATTCACTATGAAGAGTCGGGTGTTTCTTCAGTGCGGGTTGGTCTTGTGCTGGTGCCTTTGCCGTAACTTCTCCATCTGCCCTGTTCTCCGTTCCAGATGCTGGCTTATTGTCTCCTGGTCCGGGGCTGCTTGGCTGCTCACCCCAAGCTTCTCGCCGCCACTGTCCTGATTTCATTTTGTGACGTTTGTTCTACTCTGTCTTTCCAACCAGCGATTCAGGTCTCAGTAGAGGTGATTCTTTTTTTTCTATTAATTTATTTTATTTATTTAAGCATATAAGAATTGTGGTATAGGCCAGAGGCTCAGGGTGGGTGAGAAGATTCACCAGAGACAGAGTGGGGAGCAGAACAGGCGGATCTACTGAAATACACTGCTGAGGGGAACAGCAGGCGAGGCAGGAGAGGTCTGCTGCGCCATGTGGGTCAGCTCCCTGGCCAGGAATCATACTAGTGCCACAGTGGCTGTGATAGCTTGATAGTGCTGAGACTTTAACCCCTGTGCCACCAGGGAGGCCCAGTAGAGGTGATTCTTCTCTTATTTATCTGCTGAAGTCTTAAAACTCAGAAGTCATGCAGTTTTATTTTCATAAAGTCCTTTTGTGTTGGGATTTTGTGCCTTGGAAATGTCCCTTTGTTTTACTGAAGTTTGGGAGAGATTCTTCCACTTCTTTTTCTTCAAATTGTCCTCAGATCATGTACATGTTTATATTTTCTGAGACCCTATATGTCCAAAATAACATTTCCTAAAAGAAACTGTCCCTCTTAATCTCAAACTATGGTCTTCCCCACCTACCTGGGTTACAATTCCCTTTTTGACCACTCAAAGCAGTGACATGCCTCTGGGGAAGACCATAGGGAGCCCCAGGCAGAGGTAAAGCAGGTGGCTGTAGGAGAAGCCACCCTGCTAGTGTGTTGTATTACCCACCCAGGAGGGGCTAAGTGGACAACTGAAGTGAAAAAGGGCTTTCTCAGGGGCAGGAAGAGCCCTGCCCCCACAGTACACATGGCTCACAGCAAAGCTCATTTACAAAAATCCAGAAGCCAATTCGAGTGTCCCCTTGAAGAACCTCCCAAAGTGCAACTTTTGAGAGGAACCCTTGGCTCACCACTCCTCTCACACAGATTTGGAAGAGCTGTTTGGGGCCACTTTTCTATTTATTCAAGGGCCAATATCTGGAGGGATTCAATAAATTTAGCCTTTGATATCATAGTCCATGGACCTGATTTCCACGCCCTACTCCCAGTATTCCAGCTTCGAACAAAAAGTCTCCACAGCCCCAGCTCCCAGTCTGTCTTCCACAGACAAGCCATGTGAATCTGTGCCGACTATCAAACATAATTCTCTCCAAATGGGGTCAGGCTCCTGCAGGACTCTGAGTCCTTGGGGAGGAAAGTGTCGTCAGGGAAGATGTCCCTTGTGGGAAGCTGAGGCCAATGGCAGAAGATAGGAGCCCATTTCCGGTCTACAGCGGGACAGAGGTCCTTCTAGCACATATTAGGTTTCCAAGTGAAGAAATTTCCTCAGAAAGAGGGTGCACACTTAGTAAGCATGCGAGACTGACGTGGAGCCCATGCTCCCCTGGGTAATCCGTGATGCTCCAGTTGTCCTCTTTCTGTTTCCTAAATAAGTGGAGGAAATCCAGAGCGTCACCAGCAGGAAGCAGGAAGCCATACTTTCCTGAAGATATCACTGGCACGATGCGTACCCGGGTTTATACCTGCACAAACATTATTCCACTAAATGCATTTGCTGAGCACTTGACATTTGACAATACCAAAATCAGCAGCCATGCCAGCCTCTTGCTTTCAAGGTAACCAGTAGCTTATTTCCCAAGAAAAAGTGTGGTGGCTACCGCCTCAGCAACAGCTGCCTGTTCCCAGAGGGGTGAGGGACAAGGGCCCTGGGCTGCAGGCAGGACAAACACCCTGTGCCTTATCTCTGTGTCCTTTGTCATCAGGCTCGATTGTTTCATCACACCCGCATTTGGTGGTTTCTCCTCCAGTTGACCTAAACATTCAAGAGGCAGTTAAAAAGGCAGTGTGTTTATTTGGGATCTGAGAATCTGAACACAGATTCAGGTAGGAAATTTAAGATGTGCTCCAAGGATGGATAAAGTCGGGGACTTTGGGGGAGGAAAATGAGGTACGTGGTTAGAGATTAGTGTGACAGAGTTAAACTACCCTCGGCTATACATAATTCGTTATTGAGTCTCTGGAAGGATGAAAAGGGAGCTGACTGGTTTTATCTTCCAGGGTTTTAAGTCCATAATCATCAATTCTCAAATAATTGTTTGCTTGATGGCTTCTTCAACTGCTCTGGACCAGTTCAAATGAGGCAGGTAACACAATTTCTCAGTGAGTCTACGCAGCCTGATGCTGGGACCGGGACATTGACTCCAATAATGTTAACTCTAAAGGGACTGCTTCCTTCCCCGACTTTCCTGACCTCAAGATTGTCTTAGAACAGTCTGCTGTGGCCCTGGGCAGGTGCCGGTGGTGTCAACAAGCACAGGACTCCCCGATTTTTTCACTAGCTGGAAGCTATTTGAATAGTCAGCATGTATATGTAAATTGATTTCTTTCCATGCACTTCATTACAACAGCTGATTATCTCTTTTGAAAGGACACTTTCTTCTTGGGATCTTAAGACCTCCTTATAGCCATTAAAAAGTCCTCAGCATCTTGTCCTAAAGCAGTATTTGCAAACGCCTATTTAAGAGCTTGTGCAGCCTTAGTGGTGGCAGGCGGAGAGGGCAGGGGACATGAAAATGCACTGATAGGCTCCGTGCCCCGAGATGAGGAGTCCTGATTGCATCCTCCCCCAAACTGCTAATTAGCGGCCAAGTCTGATGGTTGGGGGAATTAGTTATAAGCAAGCCATGGTTAAATTCTGGAAATTAATAGAAACTAAGAAGATGCTCCTGGTCTGTGTGAGAGGTGGATGGAGCAGAGCAGACAGCTGCCAGCCTGTCAGAGGAGCTGGTGCATTTCCGCAGCTCCCCAGCCCCCCTGTCTTGAGTACCTCCTGCAGTTTCAGAGGGGGAGATCACAAAGCACGTGACTTCTTACGTCAAGAACTAACAACCAGTCACTATTTTCCTGATACAGTTTTCCCCAGTGGCCTCATGTTTAATTGCTCAGGTAATGCAAAGGAACAGAATACCTTTAGACTCTAGATAGGTGGGAACTCCTTCCTGTGCTCACACTAGAGTGTCTGTATACCAGGGTGCATGTCCTTATTGCTAACGTCTGTATATCTTTTTTTTTTCCCTTTTGAAGAGATCATTAAAATGTGCCACTGGTGAAAAATAAAAGAACAAACACCAAGTAGGGCAAATGGATAGGCATGTCAGGTACTCCCGCAGGAATGATGCATGTGATGCGTATGGCTCTTCCAGAGCCAGGTGACGGAAGGAAATCCCACAATCCAGATGACAAAGCCAGACCATAGAAATGAAGAAAGACCTTATCCAATAATCCAGAAAACGGGAGAGGAGGGGAGCCATGCACAATGCACTCTGCCCCTTCAGAGCAGCCCAGCTACTCTTTCCAGAAGCAGGCCGGTGGGGTGGGGGCAGGAGGCTCTTTAAAATAGCAATGATTTCCTTACAAAACATTCATTTAAAATGTTTGGCAATTGTTGACACTCATTAGATCTTGGCAGAAGCAGAGCATCATTGCCTCCATGGGAGCTTGCTCAGAGGCAAGTTGTGTTATTTAGGAGGAAAAATAAAAGTCTGAGGACATTGTGTTTAGAATATGGTGCTGGCAATTTGATCATACCCGGATGAGGAAGTGTGAGTCTCTATTTTACCCACTTCAGCACCTGAATCACCTCTCTCTCCCCACCACCCTCTCTTTCTCATAGACTTGAGCTCAGTTGGGCAGCCATCCAAATGATTCATATTAAATTCTAGCTATATTCAGCACAAAAGGCATCTAGCATCAGAGGATCAAAGTTACATCAACTCACAGGCATGGGGGAATTGATAAGCCGCTAAAATTAGGTCATCCCGTAGCAGAGGCTTTTGATGGATGAAGTGAAATTTAGCCGCAGGTTTTCTCTTTAAAGACCGGCTCCAGCATCCTTTCCTGCAGCCTCTGTGAGCACACAACAAAGTCCTGGGCTCTGACGGAAAGTGTGATGTTGCTGTGTGAGCATAGTAGAGGTTTGCAGGCGTCTGAGCCCCAGAGCATGTCAGCCCCGGGCTGGCTGAGTAAATGCTTTGTAATTCCTAGACCTGGCTCTACCCAAGGCCATTGCTGCCTTCTTGGGGCAACTCCTGTACAGGTATTTTCATCACTTTTAAGAGCACTCCATCTACCACTTCAGCCTCCATGCCTGCGCCAGCTCAGTTTCAAAATTTGTCATCTGGTCCAAGCTGATAGGACTCTCGGTGCCACATGTCCTCATCCACCTGTCCTTGTGGCCCTGTGTCTTTGCTTGCTGTTTCCTCCCATTTGAGAATCATGCACTCTTCCAAATTCACATCCTTTCTTCTTGGGTTGGTCTCTGGACACTTAGGGCAGGAGCCTGTTTAGTCAGCCTGGGTATGAATGACTGTAGCCCCAGTTCTGGTGCAAAACCTCAGGCCAGGCCTGGAGCCGCATGTGCGGTCTACAAGAGCTAAGTAAGGCTCAGTGGATCCTGACTTGGCAGAGCTGGGGGCCGAGGACCTACTGGGGCCCACTACGCCCACCTCCAAAGGGGCTGTGACAGCCCCAGGCATACCTGGAACTACCAACCAGAGCGACTGCTGGGCTCCCCAAGTCTGGACCGAAAAGAGAAATCTGGAGATTGGAGACATTGTCAGGAAAGCATAGAGGGACTTCATGGGAACGGCCTTGGCAAGAGAGTTCTGGAAGGCCCCAGAGCACAGGGTTTCCCTGGGAGGGGTCAACCAGGCAAGGCTGGACTCTGGTAGTCGCCCTAGGGAGATAGGGGCATTCTGAAGGCTTGGGCAGGGAGTGGACCCCAGTAATGGCCTTCCTATGGCCAGAGCACAGGGCTGAATTCCACCACCGCCAGGGAGAGCTGCCCGGGAGCCGTCCCTGTGAGCCCTGGGCTGGAGGGTAGTCCGCAGGAAGCAGACAGGACTGGGGGTCCTTAGAGCAATAGTCAGGACTCCCCCACAAGCTTCCCAATCAGTCCTGCCACCTTCTCCCAGGAGGGACACCCCTGGTTCCCACACCCATCCCCCCTGCCACCACTGGCCATTTACCAGGTACAGAAATACCACCACACCTGGCCATGGCTTGTCACAAGAAATCCAACACCATTTGCTTCCTGTTCTAGCCAAACAATTGTGCTGCTTTGTGGGGGAAATAAACTGAGTGGGAAATCACAGAGGCATTAACCACTTCTGCAGGCAGCGCTGCGAGACCCCGCCAGAACTGCAGTCAGCGGAGGGCACGCAGTGTCCTCAGCTCAGGGTTTCCTGGGTCATGGCAGGAGAAGGGGAGAGAGGCTGAAGGCCCCCAACCGCCGGAGCTCCCTGGGGAGCCCCCCATGACATGGGACCTGGCCATCACTCAGATTCAGGTGACAGAGGCACGTAGCAGACTTGATTTTAAACCTCAAAATGGTTGTTCTTGGCTGTGCTTCTACATTCTCTGCACATAGCCGCCAACAACTCCTTCTAGTTTGGTTTCTTCCAGATAATACTCCAGTGCAGGGGAGCATTTGAGGTTATCCTGAGCACTCTGGGGAGGGGACAGCAAGTGGGGTGATGGGAAGGCAGCCAGAAAGGGGCCACAGCTGAGCCTGCCTTGCCTGTGCACAAAGCAGAGTGAGGTCCCGCTTGGAAGCCCAAGTGCCAGTGCGGGAGCCGGGTGAGGCTGCTGGGGGCATGCCACCACCACGGGCCACTGGTGGAAGGCTGGTGTGCCCATGGGCATCACTCCTGGCCCACTAAGCAGTCAGGCAAAGAAGCCCCAATGGACCGGAAGAGCCCAGCCAGGAGATGCAGTTACTGGAGGGTAGAGGACCTTCCTGGGGGGGTGCGGTTATAAGGGGGAGCATGCTGACAGCAGCTTTTTGAAAGCTTAGATTGGAGCTGTCCATCAAGAGAAACAGGAACAAGAAACCTGATTAGAGTACAGAGTTGCTTTCCAGGGTTCACTAAGAGACACTTCCAACCATCATCACTCTCCCAGTTGTGTACACCTTTGCACACATTAGATACAAAGATCATCCCACAGGATGGTGGCAGGCACTGGGTGTGTGTCCGTCAACCAGAGTCTTAATCCCTGAGGCCAGTAAGTAACCACCCTGTAAATTACACCAGGTGTCATTGTTAATCACCTCCATCTATGCCATTTAGATGGTATCAAGATGGCCCTGGAAGTCAGGATGGCAGATTGTTTTCTCCAAAGATGGACACACCTATTAGCGTAACCCCTCCCACCAGCTCTAGAGAATGATGTTAACTTCCTCCCAGGAGGTACAGTCTATGTTCCCACCTGTAACAGGCTAAACACTGTCCCTCCAAAGTTCAGCTGTTGAAGCAGTAAACCCCAGTAGCACAGGATGTGATTGCTTCTGGAGGCAGGGCCTTTAAAAGATGTAGCTTGAGGCTAAATGAGATCATTAGGTGGATCCTAATACAACATGACTGGTATTCTTGTAAGAGGTGATCAGAACACAAGGATGTCCGTGTGAGGTCGCAGGAAGAAACATTCAGCAACACACCAAGGAGAGAGCCCTCAGGAGGAAACAGCCCTCCAACTTGACCAAGGACTCCAGCCTCCAGGACAGGAAGACAGTAAATGTCTGTTGTTAAGCCCCCATCTGCGGTGCTTAGTATAGCAGCCCTAGCAAATCCCTGGTCCTCCCTTGGCATCTGGACAGACTTGGTATCTGCTGTCACTAACGGAACGCAGTGGAAGTGCACTGTGGCTTCCAAGGCCTGACTGGCAAAAAAGCAATAACATGTCTACCTGGCCTCTGTTTCCGCTGGATGCCTCGGAACTCAGCCGCCAGGGCAAGAGAGCCCAGCCAGCTGTGAGGAGACAACCTGGAGAAGAACAGGTGAACCCAGTACCACTCACCTTGTCTTTCCATTGAGGTTCCAGGCAAGGTGGAGCAGAAACAGCCATTCCCACTGTGCCTTGTTGAAATTCCCAAACCCATGAGGATAATAAAAAGTTGCTTCCTGCCTCTCTTTGGGTGACTTGTTCTTCGCCATGGTCACGGTCTTGTACATGGAATAGTGCGATCTTCATTTTGCCAGTGGAGAGAAAGGGAAAACTCAAGGTCACATGGCTAGAAAATGGCCAAGCAGCTTGGGCAGTAAAAGTAGCATTGCTGGAATGAGTAGTTTTCAAGGGCATGTTACAGGGAAGGAAACAGGCCAGGCCCCTGGGGCACAGGGACAGCCTGGAGGAGGCCCCCTCTGTCCCTGGAAGGCCCACCTGCCAATGAGCGTTTCCCCAATGACTGTGTAAGTGGATCTGTTGGATAACTTCCAGTAGTGTATTTATTTAAACTTTGCCAGATAATGCCACATTTAGCCACAAAGACCTGGCAAGAACTGATGCTCCGCTGGAGTATCTGTGGACTCCTCTATCGATAGGGTCTTGGCAACATTATGAGGTACATGCCTCTCCTGTTGATAATTGGGAAAGGATTAAAACCTTTTCCAATTACCTTTTAAATTTTACATGATAGTCTTAACCCGGTGTAGACCAAAGTACAACGTCGAAGTCTCACCTCCTCCTCATGTCGGGAGAAGCAAGAAAGAGCATCATTGCACCAGCTTCCTTCTCTTCACTCCCCTCCAAATCCCCGCTGATTATATAACTGCCTCTAAATTGCCAAGCCGGGGCAGCTGCGGGCTGCTCCCTCACGGGGCTGTGCACACACACGCAGACTACGTTCTCTTTGAAATGAGCTCTGCTCTGCTTCTCTCCAGGGCTCCAACCCCAGCTTCCCCACTGGGGTGCGCCTCAAGCTGTCGGTAGCTCAGTGTTGACATCCCCCAGTTCTTGTTTGTTTGCTGTTTTCTTTCTTCTGTTTTTAAAAATGGATTGGGCCATATTTTTATCATTTACGTTTTTGAGGTAACACTGGTTCACAACACTATGTCAGTTTTGGGGCACAGCTCCATACCATGCCCCTGCCAAAGGTCGAGCTTTCAGTCGCCATCATCCAGTTGACTCTCTCTAATGTCCCCCCGCCAAGCCCCTCTGGTGACCACCATTCTGTTATCAGAATCTAAGGGTTTGTTTTTATTTTGTTTTGTGCATTCATACATTTGGTTTCTTTGTTTCCCACATGTGACTATTACCACATGGTGTTCATCTTCTTCCATCTGACTTACCTCAGTTTAGTGCCTTCTAGGTCCATCTTCGAGGTCAAAGTGACACTATTTCATCATTTTGAGTAGCCAAATACTAGCCCCACGTGTATGCAGACCACATCTCTCTGCACGCGTCTTTCCATAGAACTCAGGTGTTTCCACGTCGTGGCATTAATAGTGTGCCATGAACAAGGGCCATGAAAACAACAGATCTATGTGCCCTTGTGTTCATTGCCTTCAAATATTTTCTGAGTTTGTTTCTTCGTGGAGTTGGTTGGGGTTTTGGGGTTTTTTTTTTGTTTTGTTTTGTTTTTTTTCATTTTTGAATTGCATGGAGAAACTTGTGTTGGATATTTTCTTTGGTTACAAGCACAATTTCACATGTATGTTCCTTATCTGTCTTCCATTTATCAGTTTCCGCCCTTGCCCACCATGGCACAGGTTCTCTGCTGATTCTCTGTTGATTAATAGTCCTTACTGGAGGGGTCATTCATGGTAGAGCAGTGGTAGTTGAGGAATGATGTTGGGGGCAAGATTAGAGGATTGAACTAGGAGCACGTGAAGTTCTAACCTGAACCGTTTTTGCCAAATACAACCAGGGCGGGGGGTGGGGGAGGAGGAAGACTGTCTTTGCTGGGAAGAGCTGTGGCCAGTCGTTCACAGAGGAACCCTGTATGCTGCCTGGCCTGCTGTGGCAGCTGTGCTGGTTGAGCATTCGGCCCTGCACACAGCATTCTTCTCCTGCCAATTGTTCTGAGGTCTGGACGAGCAAGGAGGGCTCGAGGGGACAGGTGAACTCAAAGAGGTGACCGACAAGCCGGTGGCAATCCTTACTCCTGTAGCTAAAACGTCTTTACTAAATGGTCTCCTGGGGAAAATCATGGAATTGCTTCAATTGTGCCAATTATCTACTTAAGGGTCAGTGTTTGTTTCCTATGACATAGCAGCTTGCTTAATTAAAACCATTAACCTTGTGTAAAAACGTTGCCTGAATTTATGCAAATTACATGAAGCATTGACTTGTACACAGGGATGAGGAGGGTGGGAGGCGCTTCTGGCCAGTGACAGGCTCGCTGCCCTGCAGGCACCTTCAGAGATTCTGGAAATGAGGCTAACTAACATCAGACAGCTGTGGTCTGGCCACCCCTGGGTACCCTTTGGAGCATCTGTTCTCCCCCCACCCTCCCACCCCAACAGATCACACCAGGACTTCAGGGTGGGGTCACATGCTGGAACTTTCCACAGCTCCACAGGGAATTCCAGTACAGAGCCAGAGTCAGGAATCCCAGGTACAGATCAGAACATATGACCTTTGGTTGGCACTCAGTGCTTGCTTTGTTCCTGAAGTGAATTTAGAAGAAAACTCTGGTCAAATCAAACACACTCGGCCCCTCCAATCACAAGTGCAAATAGTAGCAAACCAGAGGAAACAAAATCTTATCTGGGAAGAATCCTCCAAAAGTGTGCTTTGCTTATCTACAGACACAGGGATCCTCAACATTGGCCACTTCTGGACTCATCCTGGGGACACGATGAAGCCCGCAGGTTGACATGCGGAGCCCCAGCCAGAGAGTCGGAGTGACCTGCCTGTCCCCCGGATCCCCAGACCTAGCTCCTTCTATTGGCCCTGATGAGCGGGGACACCTGTGGGTTCCAAGTTGATTCCATCGGCCCCTTGCTCCTTAGGCTAAACTGTGCACAACCACCACTCAAAATTCAAAGATAGCCATTCTTCCAAATAGTCACTGAGGTCTTCCTATGTGCCCACTAGGTGCTGAGACGGGGCTGTGGGCAACAAAGGCACATTCCCTCCCCAGGTCTATATTGTATTATATCATAATACAGCATAGCATAATAAAGCATATCACATTCCATCATATTAATGACTATATTATACTAATGATCATATTATATTAATGAATGTATTATATGTGACTATACCACATTAGACTATCATATGTATTATATGTAATTAGACTGTGTTATGGATGACTACATCATAGTCCTAACCATAGTCTTATCAACAAAACCAGTGCAAACAGTAAAACATGTCATGAGTGAAGCAAACAGGGTGCTGGGAGTCAAAATTAACTGGGCAGGGGAATCTGACTTTAGAGAACGCATCAGAGGGGGTAACCCTAAAACTACTTGAAAGGTCAAGGAGGCAGGTCACAGGCACGGGAGAAAGAGTGTTATCGGGAGAAAGAAGCACAAACGACGGGAGTGATGTTAGGGCTGGCTTCCATCCGGGACACACCCTCCTCTTTCTAGGCTGGCTGGCTCTGAGGGGAGGCAGGCCCGTGTGTGAACTCCATGGAGAGAACCATGAGATGAGCTTGAGGTGAATCCTTCCCAGGGAAAGTTGACTGAAACCTCAGAATTGCAGATAACTCTGGAGCAAGAGACCATAACAACACAGCCGGGTTCTGACCGCGCCCCCCTGACTCTGTGGGACAATAAATGTTGGCTATTTGAGCAAGTTTTGCAGTGATTCATTATGCAAGAGTGAACACCCCATACAGTGGTCCTGTTTCTATTCTTTCTGCCCGTTGGTTCCTCCATCTCCTTGATGTCTCCTTGATGAAGGGATGTCCCCATCCCTTCTCAAGTCCATTCTTACTTTCTGGTGCCACAAGACGTTCCAGACTCACCTTGTCCTTTTCCTGCCCAGTCCTGGAATCAGTCATTTCTCTGAGGTGTTTGGTTCCTCATATTGGAGAATGGTGTTTAGAAACCCAAATCTGGGTGCTGGGTGTGCTTGTCACTACTGGGGTGTTATGGTTTTTAGGCCACCTTAGCAGTGGGCTCAGGAGATAATGCACATATAACTACCACGATGTCTATTTTATTTTCTATCTGTACATGTAAAAGCCATGAGTTAGTGTGACGCCCCAGGTCCTGGCTGACACCAGAGAGGTTTTCTGGCCACACTGCATTTGTAAGCTCTCCACACTTCTCAGAGTTGCTCCTGTGTCCTCTGATGTGTGACCCATGTTCCATGTTCACCCTCTGGACAACGACACCACCCCCACATCCGGCCTGCACCTGCTCCTTCCCTGCCCTCTTGTCACTCTCCTGATCAACTCAGATCTCTACAAGGTTAGTCTGACAGCTCAGGGAGGCAAGACAGCCCAGCCTTCAATCTTCCTTTGTTTTTTTTAATTGAGTTAAAGAATGCATTACATAAACGTCACCATTTAAACTCTTTAAAAGTGTACAATCCAGAGGGTTTTTACAATGCTGAGCCACCATTACCACCAGTTTTAGAACATTTTTTTTAACCCTGAAGGAAACCCTATTCCCAGTACGTAGTCTCTTCCGCTCTGCAAGTGGGACTCAGGCACTCACCCGTGGTGCTCTCTGGTGGGCCCAGGCACTCACTTGGGGTGACTTCAGATGGGTCCCTGCCCTCTCTCAGTGTGGTCAGAGCTGCTGTTCTCAATGGCTGCTCACCCCTCCTGTGAATACTGGCTACAGCATTTGGGATGTCTGGGCCCTCAGATCCCTCCCCTCTGTCCTTTTTATTCCACTCACACAGGTGTCAGTGACATAGACTCGGATGTTGGGGGTTTATCACCACTCACTTGTTTCAGGGGAGAGGGGCTGAGGAGATGGCTTGTCACCTGGTTCTCTTGTCCATGTTGTCCATGGAGCTGGAGTTTGCTTTGTTTTCAGGTATGTTGGAGCAGAAGTGAGGGGCGAGCCCTGCAGAGAGCAGAAGCAGCCTTTAAGAATTCCCTGGTGAGTCACATCGATGAGTTTTCCTTGGCCCCATGAGCCTTGGGGTTTGGAGTTTATCTGGCACCTTCCTGGGAAATAATTGAAGTCATTATGAAAAGGTCAAGTTGTTTTCAGAAAGTTCTTTTAACGAAGGGAAGAGAAACTATAATATGGCTTTTTTATGATATTTGTTCCTCAAATGCTTAATTCTTAAGTGCGATTTAATGCTACTTGGAATATATGTACAACTATTTGGTCTTATCCAGCCTGAATAATCGGGCCTAGAAGTATGTATGTGTCTGCAGCCTTGGGTGGCTCAAATGCATAGTTTGAGTGTTATTTTTAAAGATGTTATTTGTCAAGTTGTAAATTTTCTCATGCGCTCCTTCTTCCCTTGATTGTTGGGCCAGTGTGTGCAGAGGTTCATGCACTAGCGAGAAGGCATATGGATTTCCACATTTAGAAAGGGGTGCTGGTGTTTGAACCACACTCCCAGACTCAAGCTTGAGGAGAGCCGGCTGGTCCCAGCTCTGTGGAAAGCACCGTGAGGAATTCTAGAAAATGCAAGAACTATGCTCCTCTAGTGTTCATCAAAATTTTCTGGCTTCTGTTTCCTAGTGAAGTTGAATCTTACCTGTCCTTGGGCAGTCCTTGCCCAAATCTTTCTAGGCTTTGTTAGCTTGATTAAATTATGCCATGTTCCCAAAAGAACTTTCTGAGTTGAAATGGATGGCTCCGTGCATCAGGTTGTCAAGCCACCGTGGCCATCAATTCTTAGGTGACCTTCATTCTTCCTGCATTTCTTTCTTTTTTGATTAAAACAATGTTGGTTTACAACTCTGTGTATGATTTAGGAGAATAGGTTTATACCTCTGCAGATGCATGTTACTGTACCACATGGGAACTTCTGGCACTTCTGACCGCCTTGGGCTAAAGAGCTCTGCAGCCCAGAAAGGCTGGGTAGCCACACACCATGTGATAGCTGCAAATCCCACCTGCAAGTTGGCCAAGGGGTGTGCCCACTGCCCAAGCACAAACTAGATGGAGGACCACTGCTTCTCATAAAAGTTCCTCTTCAAAAACCAGGATTAAAATAACATGGAAGGATGAGGCAAACCCTGTCTGAAGCAACGAGACTGTCTTTAATCGTATCTTCCCCACCTCTATCCCGGTCACCTTTCCCTTCCCCACCTCACTTCCAGCTGTCTCACCTCCCACAGACAGGAGTGGGGTGGTTATTTCTGGAATCGCCACTCATATAATGACTTGCTGGCAAATCCACATTTCAGGTTTACCTCTGGGGAAAGGTGTAATAAAAGGAGGCTCCAGCCGCACACACCGTGGAAAAGAGACAGGAAGGGTGCTGAGGAGCAGAGCCCCGCAGCAAAGGGGAGCGGAGGGAGAGGCGGCTGCGTCACAGAAGGAAGGGGGGTGTGGAGAGGCGCTGGAAATAGCCACTGGCTTTGGTTGTGGAGAAGGTTAAGGTGAAACACAAACAGCTCTTGAGTGGACTGAGGCTGATGATGGGGAGACTGAGGCAGCAGGGGAGCAGGGGTTAAGGGGAGACCAGGTCAGAGGCTGAACGTAAGGCACAGCTATGATGGGTGGGGTGAAAGCATGAGAGAGAGGTTGTAGGTGTCATGCAGTGTGACAACATGACCAGCTTCAGCCTGGGGACTGATGCTGCCAGCTCCCCAGGCATGTGGGCAGGACACAGGTCAGGGGGGAGTGGAGTCCAGAGTGCCAACAGCCACTCCTGGGGCCCATGACTACAGAGAAGGGCCACCCTCCTGGGTGGGACAGGGAGGTGTCACTTCCCAGAGGAGGTTGGGCCTCCCCTTTCCGCAGACGACCCTGCCACTTATTTACTCTGTGACATTGCCACACGTGGAAATGGGGTTTTCTGTTCCCCTACCAGCAGGAACAGCGACTTTCTTCTGAGGTGCACCCCATCTATAATCTGTCTAAGGCTCAGTTTAAACACCCCAGACCCAAGCCCAGAAGGCAAGTCGCATTTTCCTATTCCTGTTTCCACCTTCCTCCTGTCAGTGGCCAGGAGGAGCGCAGTACAAGCTCTGCATGGAGTTCACTGAGGATCCCGTGTCCTGCTGTGAAAAGGCCGCGGGATGCCACACCTAGCTCGGTCAGCTGGGCACCACGTTCCTTCTAAAACAGGCCAGGCTGCATCAAGCATGAGCGGAGGCTCCCCCACTGCATCACAAGACTATGGATAGAAAACAAGGACGGGGCAGGGAGGAGGAGGCAAGACCCTCTCTCCCCAAAGCTGGCAGCCCTGCAGGGGCTGTTGCTTCTAATTTAAATTCTCATTTCTTATTCTATTTTGAGATTCTCTCTGGGATTTTAGGAATGTTGAGCCATGCCAGTTGTGAAGCCCTGAGCACAGAATGGTCACGCTGGCTGGAGGCAGCCTCATGCTAATGGAAACAAATCACTTGTCAGAAATCCCCTGCAGTCTCGATGACAAAAGCCAGAGGGTGTGGGAGAGGCCCCCGGTGGACTTGTGAGACTGGGTGCTGGCTGCTGAGAGGAGGAGGCTTTGAGGCTCCCAGGAACTCGACAATGCAGAGGGAAGCCAGCCTCTTATAGGAGGTTAAAGTTCCAGGGATGAGGTAAATAGAGCTGGCAGTCCTTTAAGTGGAAATCAACCCCCTTTGGTGTTGTCATAAAGATGCAAAATGCAGTTTAGCTCAGAGCAGAGGATTCTGTTTGGTAGAGAGAACAAATTGGAATTCAGGCTCACGAGCAAATCAAGAATCTCCCCTCCCTTCAGCCAGAGGTGATGGGAGCAGGACAGAGGAATGAGGGCAATGAGAGCAGGAGCACTTTTCACCTTGAGCAAATGTCCTGGCCCTGGCATCCCAACATTTGCTGCAGCCTGGCTCCCCAGAACTTGTCCCAGCCCCACCTCTTCCAGCTGCAAAAGTCAATAAGAAAATGATCTGAAATTAGTGCCTGTTCACGAAGCATTTTTCATGCGTTGAAAGATGCTTTGCATGTTTTCTCTAGCCCTCCCATGAAGCGCTGTTGTATGTTTCTGCATTTCTCTTAATCCCTTAGCCTGAGCAGGGAACATTTCAAACTCTAGGGACCCTGTCAGACATTTCTTAGTTTGAATGCGGAGGAGCGATGGGCAACCATCAAATGAAAACTGAGTTGAACAACAAAGAAAAGGCCATTTTGTGTTTTCTTGGCTTAAAGACAGCAATAAATGCTATCGGTTGACAACATTCCAGGTTTACTTGGTCAAAAAGCAAACCAAATAGATGTATGAATTAAAGTCATATCCACTCTCTGCTCTCTGGCTGCTGGGAACTGACACTCATTATCAGGTTGGTCTTAAGTGTCTGTCTTCTGCCATTTTCCCCTCCATGCTCTTGACAGGATGATTTGAGGGAGGAACTTCCACATCCACCAAGCCAGCCAGAAAGTCCTGGGGTGCAGGTTCCTAAGTGGAAAGACAGCTTCTCTTCAGGGACTTTGCATATTGATAGGACAAGTCAGGAAGTGATTGGATTTAACTCGTTTGAAGCTAAAGCTGCTTGAGATTTTCCAACGGGGATCTGGTACCCTTTTGTTATAAAAAGTCCCTGACTTGTGCCTATTCGGAGTTATGAATTTCCACATTCCTTTTTTCTTTAGAGAGAAAGTGCTAAACATTTAAGGGGCTTAAAGTGGCCAGAAAATTCATAAATGCACATTCTAAAATAATTTTCATTCTGTTCTAAAATTAGAAGTACCAAAAGTCAAGAGTCTCTAAACAAATTGTTAAAATGAGTACTGATGTTGGCTCAAGTCTTTTCTTGTTTGTTTCAAATCCATTGTATTGTTTCTTCAGAAGCTCAAAAAGGAGGTGACTCATATTCCCCCAACAGCGTAGGTGATAAAACCAGGTCTTGGGGCTGGGGTGACTCCCCACAATGTGTCTCACACCATGGGGAAGGGGTCTGGGCCTCTCAGCCCTTCCCCCTTCGGAATGCAAACTGCCATTCTGGGAATGTAAATTGCGTGGATGATAATTTCATGCTTTTACTGTTGGAAGAAGCATTCAGGAAATGTGCCCTAGGCATATTTAGTTTGTTGAAAAACTAAGAAAGTCACATATAAGGTTTGGCCACCTACTTGGCACTGGGAACTTAATATAGCATTGTTATTTTTCTATGGAGCCAGAATGCTAAATTTGATAGCTGAATAGTTCTTGGATACGTTTCAGAAGGCGATATCTATATTTGATGCCGAATAGCTCTCTAAAGGAACAACTAAAGAAGCATATTTTTCATTTTGTAAAAGGCATAGAATTTTGGCAAGAGCACTATTTTAGAATAAAACTATTAATAGAGCCTCATGTCCAAGATTCAAGTAAGGTACTAGTGCCCTGAACAAACTGTGAAAGGCAGTCTGTTTGACACCCCCCACCCCCCACCCACCCCCACACGTATCCCTGGACCCCAGAGAACAAAACTGGGCTGGGCATTGGCATGCGCAATGTGCTCCCTTTGCATGCCATGTTCTCCAGACTTTCATGCACCTGGGAGTTCACTACATGTGTATATCTTTTCTCTAAGTGGGCAGAACACATTTTATTTAAGGATTTAACAATTGGCTTATTGGCCAAAATTTAGATTGTTTCCAATCCAATGACCAAAAAAACAAACTCTCAGATGAATTTGTAATTCCCTAGGGCTAGGCATTTTTGTATATGTAATTATCAGCCAGTACTTTATTCTCTGTGAACCACTTATTTATTTTGTCCATTTTTCAATTTCAATTTTTGCATTGTTCTTAACAGTTTTATAGACATTCTTTATGTATTCTGGATACTATTTCTTTGATTGCTAAATATTTTCTCCCTGTCTGTTAATTGTAGTCACTAAATGTTTCAGAACTGCTATTCTTATGCATCTTCCACTGCATGTAACCTTGAGATCCAGCTTGTCTATTCCAACTAAAAATATCTCACTTGGATTTTTATTCTGATAGAAGTAAGAAGAGAAGTCAGCTAAGACTTAGGAAAGCCATTAGGCCTCTACTAAGTTAAGAAAATAGTTTGTATTAAGTTATAAGGATTATTTACTTAATTAGGAAAGAATGTTGAATATTCTAAATATTTTCCTATCCACTGAGAGAAATATGGTTTTTCTCCATGTCCTTTAAGGAGGTAAATTTTAATCAATAGATTTTCTGATAGTGAACCCCCCTTACAGTCCAGATAGAAACACTAATTGTTCTTATTTTTACTCCTTTAATACATAATTAGAATCAGTGAGCTAATATTTTATTTAGAATTTTCACGTTTAAGTTCACAAGTGAAGTGAGATTCTGATCTTTTTCTTATCGTTCTATCTAGTTTGGGGTAAAGACTATATTTGCTTAAAAAAAATGACTTGGGACATATGTCTCATTCTCCAGTTACTGGAAAACAGACAATGGAGTGTCTGTTTCTTGTAAGTTTGGTAAAATTGACATGTATCATCTAGGTCTGGGCTGTTGGGCAGGTGGGTGATAATCTATTTGGGCTACTGTAACAAAATACCATAAGCTTACAAACAATAGAAATGTATTTCTCACAGTTATGAAGGCTGAAAGTATTAGAGCAGGGGGCCAACATGGTTGGATGTGAGTCCTTTTCCGGGTTGCAGACTTATCATTGTATCCCCACATGGCAGAAGGGACAAGGGAGCACTCTGGGGTCACTTTCAAGAGAGAACTAATCCCATTCATGAGCAACCTACCCCCATGACATAATCACCTCCCCCACGGTCCCACTTCCTAACATCATCACACTGAGAGGGCTCCAACATCAATTTTGGGAGGACACAAACATTCAGATCATAGGAGGGGAAACTTCTGAAAGGAAGAGTCTCCTGGTGAGTTGTAACCCACTTTCTCCTCCTTCCATGATTTAAAGTGAGTACTTATCAGAGGTCATTTTGTTCTCAAATCTGTTTATAACAAGCATACCTGTTGTAATAATTCTGTTTAATTTAGTATTATATGACCCAATGCAATAAGTGCAAAAAAGAGAGATTTCTTTTTTTTATAAACACTAAGTTGAAGCTTTAGGAGGTCTAGATAGAATTGAGTCACAAAGATAAATGGTTCGGATTTAAACATTTAAGATTCAAATTAAATGTTAAATTTAAACATTTAACAATTAAATTTAAACATTTAAATCTTAAACATTTAATGTTTATTAATTTAATTTAAACATGTTAATGTTTAATGTTAATTTAAACATTTAAATGTTTAAATTTAATTGTTAAATGCTTAAATTTAACATTTAATTTAAATGTTTAGATTTAAGAACTGGAAATGATAGTGGGGCCAGAAATCTCCACCTCTGCAGCCTTGCTACACACAGTGTGGCCCCTAGGCCTGTGTCCAGCATCACTGGGAAGCCCCTTAGAGAAGTTGAATCTCAGCTCCACTTCAGACCTATTGAGTCACACTACACATTTGAACAAGATGCCCAACAGATGCACAGACACACTGAAATCTGAGGAGATCTGAAGTAGAAGGTTTCCAAATCAGATTACAGTAAGTGTCTTGACATTCTTCTGCTGTATTTTAAAAATCGAAACTGGAAACTGGTGTGGTTTATGTAAGAAAGATGAAGTAGACACCCTCTCAGCAGACCCATTTTCAAAGAAAAGGCCATGACCCTAGATTAAAAGATCCTTGAAATAAATATTGCTTTTATGTTTTCAATTAAAGTAAAATGCTTGAGGTCTGTAATGACATTTTTTTTTATGATTCCTCATGTTAACATACTCTTTCACTTAGTCAACTGACTACAGGTCCAGACTGTGTTGGAAAATAGGCACTCTACTATAATTCACGTTTTCCCAGATTATCATTACTTCCATCCAGAGTCTCAAAAAGGAGGCATAGAGGAGTATTCAATTATGTTTTTTGCCATAACTGCAGTTACGGGAACATTTTAATTTCCATTGCTTTTATATTATTTGTATCTCATGGTGTGCTCATGTACATGCAGATGAATTTATGTGTACAGGAATGTGTGTGATTGTGTCTTACATGTATATGGACTTGTGTAAGTGCATTCATGTGTGCATGTGTGTAAATGTGTATTGTGCTCAGTCTTCTTGTGCATATGCTTGTGTGTGTGTTTGTGTATCTGTGCAGATTTGTAAACACATGAATGTATGTTCATGAGTACCTGTGTATATTCTTATTTTATGTGCATATGTTTTATGCATGTGCGCTTGTATGTATATGTTTGTGTATTATGTCAGCGTTCGTGTCTTGTAGATGTGCTGTTTTAAATGTGTTTGTGCATATACAAGGATTTATGTGTACAGGTACATATGTGAGTACATGCCTATACACATGATATGAGTGATTGTTTATATAATTGATAGGATCTAGAGGCGCTCATTCTTATATCCCAACCTAAGTGTCACAGAGCTTCTCCACTTACAAAAATCACTAAGACTCTTCATCAGGTACAGCTATGATAACATTCACTCACAGTGTCCAAAGGGATGTTTCAGCTATCTTGACAAGGTCTGCATTAGCATAAATATTACATTAGTGGAGCTGTTTAGAATGTACTTACTCTTGAGAGACTTCAATACAATCTTGAAACACTTAAGTCTGACATATGCGTATCACATTTAAATAAAATAATGAGACAACTCAGTTATGTGACAGACAGTGGAGGGGGGAGGCACAGATTTGCCGTATCTTCTTAAAGAAAGAATTTATTCCCCAAATATTTGTGTATCAGTTTCCTAAACTTCCTTATAATCCATAAAGTTGGCCTTTAAATATCTTCCCTAATATAAATGTCCTTCTAAAGCCACAATCAACTTTCTTTCCAGCTGTTTCATCATTTTTCCAAGCTGGCATGAGGAATAGACTCTCCCCTAAGCTCTTCTCTCTCCTAAATTATTATAAAATTCAATTATGATCTAATATTCAGGACCTTGTAATTGGAGAAGCTCCCCGTAAAGTCAGACAGAAATCTGAGTATTATGTTCATCACCTATATAGTGACACAGGCTCCCTCAGCAAAGCAGGCACATTTGAAATGTAAGTACAACCCAGATCATCACACAAAACAGCAGATGTACACGGTGCCATTGTCTGTGTGCACATGGCACACGGATATGTAACTTCATGCTAATAGAAGGATCTGCCATTGTGTGACCAGGCTGCTCCAACAAGTTACCACAGGCTGGATGGCTAATAAACAACAGTAATGTGTTCCAGAGACTGGAGGTTCAGGGACCAGGGGAAGACAGCTCTCTCTGCCTCTTCTAAGGGCACTAAACCCATCATAGAACTTCACATCAAGACCTCTTCTAATCCTAATCATCTCCCAAAGACCCCCACCTCCCAATACCATCATATTTGGAGGTAGGTTTCCCAACCCAACATAATTGTTTTGAGGAACATAAATATTCAACCCATAACAGGCGTGAAGTCCGTTCTTACATCTGTCCCTGTTACAAAGAGCATAATTCATTTGAAATGCTTCAAGGGGAGAATGAAGTATGAAAGCATGGGGGGACACCTTCCAGAAGCCAGCTCTCTAACCCAGGCTGCGAGGGAGCTCTTGCCCCTCTACAGGAGCCCCAGTGCACACTGCCCCATGTGGGAGCCCCATCTGCCAGCTCCCAGACATACTGCCCACGCCACTACCTGCAGCAACAAGACAGGAAGCCAGCACTGGACAATGCAACCTTCACCAACATTGCACAGAAAACCAAAATCTTCTCTGTTGGCCAACAAAAACAATAGCCCTCTTCACCTGCCCTTCCAGTGCTGCCAAAAGAGCCTCTGGATGGTGCTGAGGCAATGAAGGTGTGCACCTCCAGTCTCTGCCTTCTAATAGGGGAGGTCCAAGCACGTCCATCTTCCCAACTTGTTCATGTTCTAGAAGTCACATACTGTTGCCCCCCAGGAGGCCACCCGCTCCTACGGAGATGACAGTGGAGCTCCCCGGAGGTACTGTTCATTGATAGAATATGGAATGTTTCCAGGAGGTAGTGCTAAGCACACATGTGTGCACTTGAGTGGGGATGTGCTCAGGGTGCAAAATACACAAGGGACCCTAAGAAGGTAACACAGCTCATTAATAACATCTATACCAATGAAGTTTGAAATGATCGTATGTGTGCATGTGGTTAACTAAAATAAATTATTAAAATCAATTTCATATCAATGAGTAAATGGATAAAAATAGAATTTTTTTCTATATTCAAAATATTCAGAATATTCAAAAAATGAAATATTATTCAGTCTCAAAAAGGAAGGAAATTTTGACACCTACTACAAATATATGAACCATAAAAACATTATGCTGAGTGAAATAAGCCTGTCATTTTTTTCTTAAGTTTTGAAACCAAATTATTTTTTAGAGGATTTTTTAAAAAAGATTTATTTATTTATTTATGCATAGAACTAGGGTATAGGCCAGAGGTGGCGGGGGGCGGGGGGAGGGCTGTGAGAGGATTCACCAGAGACAGAGTGGGGAGCAGAACAGGCAGATCAACTAAAATACACTGCTGAGGAGAGCAGCAGGCGAGACAGGAGAGGCTGCTGCACCATATATCAGTTAGCTCCTGACAGGGGATTGAACTCAGGCTGCAGTGGGCATAGCATTAGACTTAAGCCCTAGCCTACCAGGGAGACCCCAAACCAAATTCTTTAATATAGTGGCATAGATAAAAGTCTCTGTTACTTTGTAGAGATTTCAGAACTGTTGCTGGTTGAAGAGTATTTTCTGTTTTTTCTCTTCTTTTTTCTGTTTCTGGGTGTTTCCCCCTTTTTAAACATATTTTCTATTTTTGTTTCTTCTTATTTTTGTTTTGTTTTGAAGTATATTCTTCAGTGGAACTAGATGAATATGAATAAGACCTCTCCTTTTTTGTTTTAAATTTTATTTTCTCTTTGCCTTTGGATTTTCTTCATTTATTGTAATGAAGAATTACATTGTAATGAAGAATGTTTCTTGTAATGCCTACAATTTATTCATTTCTTCATCATCTTCATCACTCTCTTCACTACTTCTGTGCTAACATCCAAAATTATGTCCCTTTTGCCCTTTTGTCCTTATGCCCCTGGGTCAGAGGCACCATTTGCCACTGGATACCGTATCTTTAATTCTGCTTTGTCCCCTTCCACTTCATTACACACATGTTGCCCTTATACCTTTTGCTTTACTTTTTTGTTTACTATTGAAGCCTGTTTACTATTTGTTTACTATTTGTTTACTATTGAAGCCTGTTACCTGCCTTGTTTAGAGCTGGTCACTAAACTTTTGTCAGTTGAATAGTTGGTTCCCTCTGACCCAATGCTGTCTAATAGAAATAAGTAATCCACATGGACAAGGTCAAATGTTCTAGAAGAAAATCTATGAAAGATTAATATCTATAAATAAAAAATATATGAAATTAATTTAAATAAATTTCTAGTAGAACATTTGCAAGTAAATAAAAGGATTAAGTAAAACTGGTTGAAAGGTTTAGTGATAAAACATATATACTATAAAATGGACCATTTGAACCATTTTTAGGTGTATATTAAGTTGAGTGGCAGGAAGGATATCCATGGGGTTTACAGCCATCATCACTGCCTACCTCCAGAACTTTTTCATCCTATAAAACATGAGGTCTCTCCCCCCTAAACTTAAACTCCCCCTTTCAGTTTCCCCTTTTAAACATTAACCTCTATTTCACTTTCATTCTCTATGTATTTGACTGCCCTAGGAACCTCACATAACATGAGAACAAACGTACAGTGTTTGTTCGTTTGTGACTGCGGCCCCTTTAAGACAAAAGACACCTCTGTATCATCAGCCTAGGTGAGAATAAGAACCGTGGCTCCACGGGTGAACAGGTGGTGGTAACTTATGGGGAATACATAATAATGTAAAAGATATGAATAACAAAAATAAATATTATATTAAAGTGTTAAAAAAAAAAAGATAATAGGAAAAAAAAAAAAAAGAACCCTAACAGCACTAAGCTGCCCCTTGTGGGCACTAGCGCTCTCCGAACACAAGATGCATTTGAGCACACAGTGCCCAAAGCAGGTACTGCCCCCCCCCCACCTTCTAGACATGGACTCAAGGCTCTGAGAGTGGGGTCATCACTGACCCCCAAATTGTCTCTCCTCACCAGCTTCTGGGAGGCATGCAGACCAAGTTTGCTCTTTGTTTTTTCATTTCCTGATTTTCTTCTGCTCAGAAAGAAAAGAACCCTCTCATCACTTTCAGGTCTTCTTTAAGGCCTCTAGCACTGAGTTCCCTTAGAGGCCTTTTTGCCGGGAACCTTTAGTAGCTATCCCTTAGGTGGGGTAGGGTGGATTATGCTAAAATTTCATAAGGAATTTTTCATAATTATAAAGTTCTTCTAACAATTTTGAAAGCAAGTTCTGTATTTTCATCACAATGAAATATGCTACTATAAACCTTCCATAACAACCTTTACATATATTCTGTCCCTCACACACGCAGATAAAGAGAGTTCAGGAATCCTTTACTCAATTTGGCCATAAGATATCTGAGGAGGGCCTCCCTGGTGGCGCAGCGATCGAGCGCTGCGCTGTGGAGCTGTCGGCAGCGGTGACGAAAGTTCGATGCCCAGCCAGGGAGAATCCCACATGGTGTGGCAGACCTATCCTGCCTCACCCGCTGCTCCCCTCAGCAGTGTATTTCTGATCTGCCTGTTCTGCTCCCCACTCTGTCTCTGGTGAACCCTCTCGCCGCCCCACGCCTCTGGCCTGTACCCCAGCTTATATGTATAAATAAATAAATCTTTTTTAAAAAAAGCTGCCTGAGGATCCTGAATAAAATATGCATTGGTTTGTACTAACATAAGTAAATAATAGAACAGATATGTGATAGATGAGAGCAGGAAGGAGAAATAAGTTCTGCCCTTACTGAAGAATTCTATTAATAAATGCAAAAAGAATTAGGGAAATACAAAATCATTGTCAGGCAGTCCAGGAATCATACTTTAGGCAAACTCCACCAAATGTTTGTGGCTAAAAGGCCATTGCATAGTTTCAGTTTACCTTCCCCAAGACATTTACTAAATAATTACAAAGAGGAAGATGGTAATTTTACTGCTTCTTATTCATATTTCTTATCATATCTCGTATACTTTCATGTATGATGACCCTATAACATTTGGTGTCTTATTGTGTCTATTTCCTCATTAGGAAATCCAGCAGACACAACCTTAACCACGTGCCTAAGGTCAGTATCACCAACCCGAACACAGGCACACATCACACACCCCTGACAGTCTGCACAGGAATGGACACCCCATCATCTCTCCACATGATCCTAAGAAAACGTCAGACTAACCCAAGTGATGAACAGGCTACAAATAACTGACCAGAGTGCTGACACATGTTAAGTTCAGGAAGAAAAGGAAAGACTGAGGAACTGTCAAATATCAGAGGGAAGTAAGAGTGAAAAGCAATGGTGGGTGGGGGGGGGCGGGCGGCTGAATAAAATCTGACATTTAGTTAATAGAATTCATTGCACCATGGCTTTCCCCCTTTTATTTTTATTTTTTTATTTTTTTAAGATTTATTTATTTATGCATACAAGAACTGGGGTGTAGGCCAGAGGTATGGGGCGGGGAGAGGATTCACCAGAGTAGGGAGCAGAATAGGCAGATCTACTGAAATACACTGCTGAGGGGAGCAGAGAGGTCTGCTGTGCCATGTAGGTCAGCTCTCTGGCCAGGAACTGAACTCATGCTGCAGTGGCTGAGACTTAACCCCTTGAGCCACCAGGAAGGCCTCCTGCTTTTCCCCTTTTATATCTGGCTCTGGAATTTAAAAATGGACCAACCAGTTGTGAGCAATTAGGTTCAAGCTCACTTCATCGGTTAATTATTCAGATTGAAAATTTTTAAATGAGCTGACTGGTGCTAAACAGTCCAATCAGATGCTTAGGATTGAAAATGGTCCAATCAGGCTTGTGGGGTAGGGGGAACCGGGAAGAGGATATAACACAGAGCAAGCCCCAGCTTGAATTCAGTCTGCTTCTGGCCTCCCAAGAGAGAAGAAAGATTCATTGGACCACCTTCTTTGGAAGAAGTCAGCAGCTTTTGTTCAAAGACAGAGCATTCATCAAACCACCTCCAGAAGCGGAATCTGCTGGGCCTCTGAAGAGATCATCATTGACCTCCATGGGGCTCATCAGAATGTCACAGACTTCCAGACCCCCACAGATCTTCGCAGAGACTTGGCACTACCCCTGTCTCTGGCCCTGCCTCTGACATCTCCTGCAAGGAGCACCACTGGACTCAGCCCAGAATCTCAAAGAGCTGACCCGCAGCCTCTGGTTCTCCGGCACCACCTCCTGGTGCTGCCAAGTCTGTTCCTGTCTGGTTCAGCGCCGGGCCCTGCCTCAGGCTGCTGCATGGGGTGCTGTGGTGTCACCTCATCTTCCAAGAGCAAACTTTGTTTGGGCCATCTGCACATGGCGGACACTATCTGGGTGAGATAGCTGGCCATTTGTGGCCTCAAAAATTGTTTGCTTTTCCCAATCTCCTGTTTGTTAAATAAACCCTGTTATTTTTGGACCCTGAGCCTGAGTGGTCTTGCAATTGGGCACATGGGTAAGAACCCACTGCCAGGGACCTGTCCCCCACTCTGGTCTCTATCCCTTGGCACTCTTGTGTAGTTTTTGGCACCGATTTTGTACTGTTGAGCACTCATTTTGTACTGCTTTAGTACAGTTTCACAAGTCACAAACAATATACTGCTTTTCTAAAGTTTTCTTGGCAATTCTTACACAGTCATTTTTCTTTAGGATAATTAAAATAAGTCCTATCAATTCAAACGAAATTCATTGGGATTATATTTGGAATTGCATGACATCCGTAAAATAAATACATAAAACTTATTAATATTTTCAGTATATTAAATATAAATAATGGATAAATATAAAATCTAGTCATAAATAATATATATATTTGTCAAAAATTTATATTTTCAAGATTTAAATATTCCTCTCTAGAAACATGCTGTTTCTTTCCTTCCTTTGAGAATTGATTTACATCTTAGAAAGAAATTTGAAAACTTTCTTCAGGTATGTTTTGGCCTTTTTTAATAATATTTTTTCCACAGATTTTATGTCTTGGGTGAAGTTTTAGCCCGTTCCCATAGGAAACTGGTTGCTACTTAAAAAAGAAAAGACACTTGCTTTTATATATATATTTTTTCCAATCACCTCTATAAATATTTCATTCTATTATTTATTTTAGCAAAAGCCCTTAGATTGTCTAAATATATAATGTCAGTACCTGTAAACAGAGGACTGAATTTCATGTCATTCCTGATGTTTATTTCTCTGGATATAAGCTCCATAAAGGAAGGGATTTGTCCTGTTTTTTCTGTATTATATCACAAGCTTGGCACACAGTGAACCCTCAATAAGTGACTGAAACACTCAATAAGTATTATTCATAAGGGAGGAAGGAAAGAAGGGAGGGAGGGGGAAGGAGAGCAGAGAGGGAGAGAGAGAGGAAGGGAAGGACAGGAAAGGTAAAAAGAGGATTAGTATTCCATTGCCAGGTGTGTTGCTCACTGTTGGGTTGTAACAAGCTGTCTTCATCCTATGCAGGTAACAACATATCTTGGAGCCTTCTCTGGTGCATGACCCTTGACCTCTCATCTGGATTAAAGAGTTCCATGACACCTCTGGTATCTGGGGCTGTCTCCTCTAACAGGACAGGTTTCTGTCCCCAAATTCCCAGCCTGCTTTAGTTTCTTCTGAAATTAGAAGGGGATCCAGTGTTTGCTGAGACCCTGCCCTGGGCCCAGTCCCGTGACAGGCGAATTTTCTGAATCTCTCCTCCAAGAGTTCTAAAAGCCTGTGAGACAGATATTATTATTCTATTTTTTACTCTTGCCACCTGTGGCCACTTTATTGGCATTAACAATCCCTGAAGATTAAACGTTGCTCACTTAACTGGGAGGTAGAGCACAAGAGAGAGCTCTCATTTAAATTTTGTTCCACTAACTATTCTGTTCTTTATTCACCAGATTTGCTTTTGAATGATGCTTTTATTATCTTAAAAAGAAAAAATCCATCTCAAGATGACAAAATCTTTCTCCTGTTGAGCCCAGTCAAAACAAAATATTGC